>JANEYF010004896.1:0-48462 GCA_029963845.1 Rhamnusium bicolor | reverse complement strand
TTATTATAGCTATCCAAATTTTTGCAAATAAAGAATTCATAGATAATGTAGAATTTGTTCTCTCTATATGAAAGTAATTGGTAGACTTTGTATCATAACTGTGTACCTAATTATTTGTTATGAGGACATTTTTGAAATATTCTTCTATAACTATGATTATTATTAATAGCACTTACAGTGTTACAAATTAGTTTTTTTGCTGAGAGCTTGCTTCTATTATTATTTGTATCGTTTTTTTCTATCCGTTAACAACCGTGACACATAATAAACTGTTTGCCAGTTTCTATTTTCCTATAGCTGTTCGAAGGTTCCTCCAATTCCATAACTAAATGCATCAGCCGAAATCCGAATGGGTTTATTTAAATCATAATATGCTATTATAAGTTTGGTGGAGATTTCTTCCAGAGGTACTTGCCATAACCTTGAATTCGCATCTAATTTTGAAAAAAAATTGTTGCTCCATTTAATTTTCCTAAAGTCTCGTCTACAGTTGATAATTATTATCTTTTTCGAACAATGTTTTCATTAAGATTAGTCAAATCTGTACAGTCGTATTCCATTTTATTTAGCTACTACAACTAAGGGTGCACACCATTTCATTGCTTCTGTTATTGGACTAATAATATCCTCTTTTACCATCTTCTCCAGTTCGGATTTAACATTCTCCCTAAGTGGGATGGGGATTCTTCTTGGACAGAATACAGCATAAAGTTCAGCATTTCTCTTTTATTTTATAAGTTCCCTGTAGTTTCCTAACTTCTGTTGTAAACAATTTTGGATATTTTATTTGCCATGGTTCTATCCCTAAACTTCTCTCAACGTAGTACCAATTTGATCAATTTTAATCCTTCTATAGCAGGTTTGCTTAGCAAATTCTGTACTTTATTTTTCACAATGTAAATTCTTTGTTCTGATTTTTTTGTTATCGACTTCTAATGTAATTTTAATGTAGCCGATGCCATTAAGTGAATGTTTATATGCAGCAAGCAACTTTTTTGTTGCGGTTTTAATTTGTTTCATTTTCTCTACAAATATCTTTTTACAGGACCCTTTTGATAGTTTCGTGACATCAGCACCAGTGTCAATTTTAAACTGATGTTCTCTATTACTTATTATTTTTCATTACAGTATCTATTATTATTGATTTGATTTCTTCATCTTCAGAATTACTAATGTAATCTACAATTTCCTGGACTCCCTTAGTTTTACAGTTCCTATTATAATGCCCTTTATTTGGCACTTTCTACAAATGGCTTTTAATGCCGGATATTCTTTTTTATTTTAGCCTGTGGCTTGGTCTTTCACCACAACGCCCATAATCAACAGACATTTTATTTTTTTTGTGTTCTTTTAAAATGGTTTCTCTTGAACAGGACCTACATTTAAACTCATCTGTGCTTGCATTCTCTCTTATCTCTCTCTACTTTGCAGTTTAATGTTTTCATGTTGAGAAATTATATTAACACGTTTTCTAGGGTTAAGTTTCCATCTACTTATAGGTTTTATAACAATTTTTTATCCCAAATTCCTATCACAAGCCAATCTCTTACAAATTCGTCAGTAAGGCTTCCATATTTACACCTTTTAGACATTGATATAATTTCAGATATGTAGTCTTCTGCACTTTCATTTTCTTTCTGACTACGCATGTTAAATGAAGTTCTCTTATAAACATATTTATATATAAATATTCATCAAATATTTTCTTTACCTGGGAATATGTAGTAATATCAGACTGAGATTTACGAATAGTATTGAAAATGTTATCCACATCTGAACCGGAACAGGGAAAAAAAATTTTTGGGGGCGGGCGGGGGGGGGGGGGGGTGGGGGGCGCCGGCCGCGGGCCGCGAAGGTAAGCCACGGGGGGGGGGGGCGCCTCGCGGCCCCCCCCCCCCCCCCCACACCCCCCCCCCCCCCCCCCCTTTTTTTCTAAAAAAGCGGGGCCCAAACAAAAAAAAGGAAAAAGGGGGGGGCACAAACCCCCCCCCCCCCCCCCCCCAAAAAAAAAAAAAGGTGGGGGGGGGGGGGGGGGGGGGGGGGGGGCGGGGGGGGGGGGGGAGAAACAAAGCGGGGGGGGGGGGGGGGGGGGGGGGGCCCGAAACAACACCCCCCCGGGAGAGCGGGCCCCCCACCAAAGGAGGGGGGGAAATGCTTTGTGGGGGGGTTTTAAGGGGGTTTTTTTTCTTTTTTCCTTTTAAAAAAAAAGAAAAATTGTTGGTTGTTTGGTTTTTTTCTCTAAAACAACATAGGAAAAAAAAAAAAAAAGGTTTTTTAGAAAAAAAAAAAAAGTCCCCAAAAAAAAAGGTATATTATTTTGAATAAGAAACAAAACTTTAATGTACTGAAAATATTTAACTACTTATTAGTCTCCACAATTTTTTTTTATTGTTAGAACAGCTAAAAGTAAAAGTACCTATTGTTTTTAAAAGGATTTTTATGCAATAATGTTTGAATCTGAATATTTTATATACAGGGAGTGAGTTCGATAATTAATTACATAAATGTCTAATTGGCAATTACCAACAATATCGCAATTTACTCAAATAATGATTATGATTAAACTATATAAACATTTGAGTTTTAAAAATAATTTACATTGAAAAAACACAATAATTATGAAAACCGCAAATGCAAACTGAAATTAACCTATTGTATTCTTTTGGTACTCAAGAAGAATATATCATAAACTTCATTATTTACTGCCGATTCGGTACCAGCTCGGCAAAATGACTCGTATAATTCCCAATTTCTCAAAAAAGGTGAGAAAAAACAAGGACTGAAACATTTGACATTGCCGGAGAAAAAATATACCAAATGAGATTTTTGCGAGGATACTTTTGGGTAGTGGTGAGAGGTATGTGAAACTTCTCATATGGTCCAAATGCTACTATCCGACCGACATCATAGATGTCTCTATGGCGGATAGCGACTTGCGAAGCAAGTACCGAGAGCGGCGACCTCTAGCCCAGGTGGACTAAACTACTGTTATTAAATATGATTTGAACGAAACAACTACTCAGCGGACAAATACCCCGACCTGCATTGGATTATACCTTCAAATAATGATAGATCGGTAGCCAATATCATTTGTCAATTCCTAACCAGACATAGACCGGTTTCGAACTTATTAGTTTTCCACAGTATGCCATAGGTTATGGAACAGACAAATGATAATGGCCAACCTGCTTTTCATATACTGACTAAGATAAATTGAGTAGTGGTGAGAGGTATGTGAAACTTCTCATATGCTCCTAATGCTACTATCCGACCGACATCATAGATGTCTTTGTGGCGGATAGCGACTTGCGAAGCAAGTAACGAGAGCGACGACCTCTAGCCCAGGTGGACTAAACTACTGTTATTAAATATGATTTGAACGAAACAACTACTCAGCGAGCAAATACCCCGACCTGCATTGGATTATACCTTCAAATCAAGGTATAATCCAATCATCTGTCTGTTCCATAACCTATGGCATACTGAGGAGAACTAATAAGTTTGAAACCGGTTTATGTCTGGTTAGGAATTGACAAATGATATTGGCTACTGATCTATCATGATTTGAAGGTATAATCCAATGCAGGTCGGGGTATTTGCCCGCTGAGTAGTTGTTTCGTTCAAATCATATTTAATACTTTTGGGTTTTTTTATTTTAGTCAATTTCGTTGCCACCTTCGACTTTGAGAAAACTAAAAAATGTGTTTAGGAATAAAAAAATCGACAAAAATGAATTGAATATAATCTTTATTCGTGTTAGTATACTACAAAGAGTATTTACACAAGTCATATAAATATAATGTAGTCACGTACAACTAAATAGTTTGTATATACAAAGGCTAACTAAGAGTATAACATATATCTAAAAAATGGAATAAATTATTACATAAACGCATAAAAATAAATCTACATCTAGAATTTACAAAAAATATATATCGTCAAGTATGAAGTAGATATTATATAAAATAACAGTATATAAACTACAGCACACAAAGCTAACTAAAGCAAAATGATATGAATCAATAAGTCCAGAGTTATGCCTTAAGGTCCAATAAGAAAAATTCCATAATATTATATAATGGATTGTTTATTAAAAGTGTTTTCAACTTATGCTTATACTTGTCATACTGGAGTTCTTTAATTTCTGTGGGCAAGGCATTGAAAAATTTTATGGCATAATATCCCGTTCCATCTCTGGATTTTGTCAGTCACAAAAATTGTGAATAAAAGTTATCTCTATTTCTAGTTTAATAGTTATGCATTTCTTTATGGGAAGTATACCTATTGATTTAAATTTGATCTAATATGCATAAGGCACTGAAATACGTAAAGAGATGGTAAAGTTAGAATTTTAAGTTTTCTGAAACTTTCTTTACAATCAGTTCTATACCCCAAATTGTCGATTATTCTAATAGCTCTTCTCTGCATGGAAAAAAACTAATGAGCTATGTGGTGAATGTCCCCAAACTAAGAGGGCATATGATACTTTTGATTGCACCAATCCATGGTAAGCTGTCAAAAGAGTAGCCTGCGAGACTTGCTTTGACAGATTTCTTAGTAAATATATATTCTTTGAAATATCTTTGCTTACAAAATTAGCATGATGTTCCCATGACAATTTATTACCAATATATACACCTAGGAATTTGACACATTCTTTTAGTTCTACATTATTGTGGACTGGTTTGTTTTTTAAAGAGAATATCATATTTTCACTCTTTGTGTTATTTACAGTTAGTTTATTTGTCAGAAACCATTCATTAGTAAGGGATTCAGTACTGGATATGTCAGAGAATAGACTGATAACGTTTTTTGTTCGTGTGTATTATAGTAGTGTCATCTGCAAATAAGACAAACTTCCCCGACTTTGGATATGTGGTAAATCATTTATATATATAAGAAAAAGTGTGGGACCTAACACCGATCCCTGCGGGACACCGAACTGAATGTTACGTAGCTCAGACTTGTTATTTTTATAGAAAACATATTGTTGCCGCTCATTTAGGTAAGAAGTAATTAAATCTATGGTGTTATAATTTAAACTACCTTTGAATAGATGGTATACAGGAGCAGATGGGTCACCTAATATTGTGGTATACAAATAAGTGCAAAAGTGTTATTCCATAAAATCAATAACAGTTTAAAATGTGTGTCATTTATCTTGCAGCCAATAGTATACATGATGAATTAGTTGACAAAATTTTTCACGTTCTCCATTATAAATTAGTAAAAAAAAGATGATAATTTAACTTTAATAACTTTTTTAGCAAAAAAACAGACTTCGACAACAAACTGATCCAGTGGTGCGATGTTTTCTGGGCCGTCCCTAACGATTAAGCCGCCTATCCTTCATCAATTCAAAAACATATTTTTTCACCCAATTTGGGAATGGAAAATAATGAAATAGGCAATAAAAAATCCAGCGTTTTATTTTGTATGTGTGTAATCAAACTTAACGTACAGCGCGCTGTACAGGTGCAGGAACCAGGAATGGTACAGTTGGCGCTATATACTACTAATATAATAAAAGAAATCATCTAATTGTTGTTGTTCTAATAACACGCGCAAGCGCGCTACAAGCAGTAAGTACGCCTTGGGTTTGGCCACGCTGAAGTAAACCTCATCAGACTGCAATATTTTCCTCAAAAGAAATAGGTCAAATTTCAATGGGATTCAGAAATTAATGACAAAAGCTAGCAGGACGTTCTCTGTACCCTGGAAGTAAAGGATGGGACAGGTCGCAGAAGGTGGGGAAATCTATGGTCCCATTTCAATGTCCCGCATTTCGTGTTTCTTGGGATTCGAAGTGTTGTCGAGACTCTTCGGACACTCGTCGTGTCATCTCTATCAAATTCACACAAGATTCTTCTTCCTCTCACATTATTATTATTTATTTTGGTTTATACCTGTTTATTTTTCTTAGGCCATTATCAGCAAAACGTTGATTAAATTTAACGAAAATGCATGGATGTGGTTGTCTCCTGCTTGGAAATTGTCTTTCCAAAATCCATACATAAAATGGATATCTGCACATTCTGGATTACTAAATGCAAATGGCTTTTCAAATTCGATAATTTAATAAACACCATACACATTTAATATCACAGTATGAACAATGGTCGTTGAATTTAAATCGAAGTAATAGATGTTTTTGACATTTCAGATGAGATATTGTTTCATAGCAACCTGTTTCTCAGTATCTTAATTTTAGATAAAATACAACACTTGTCAACTTGATGGTATTTTTCTGGAAAACCATACGTCGTACGGAAAGAGTGGAATACTTTTTCCTTCTAATTTTTACAGGCACTTAAAAAAATAATAACTTCAGTGAAAAGTCAATTGGCGTACAAGTTCTAGACAGAAAAAGTGTTTCAGACCCCAGTTTGTACGCCACTGGATATTGAGATAAATAATATGTTGTATTGACAAAAAGATGGTAGTACCACAGAAGTCAGAGACCAGAAGCGTCTTTCTCCACTCCCGCAAAAATGAAATTTGTACGCATGCGTTGAGCCGCCATTATTTTGTAGGTATTTCCTTCAACCTAAAAGAGTGACGCTCTGTTATGCTTTGTGTAAACAAATCTTATTTCAGTCCTTTATTTGGAGAAAATTATCGTGAAAGTGTTACTTTGTGTGTGAATCATGAGTAAAAAAGGTGGAACTGTTTGTGCTGTGTGTGGTTGTTCAAGCAGAACAATAACAAAAGACATCACTCTATTTTATTGCCTATTTCTTTGTTTATTCAATAATTATCATAAACCCTAGTGTACTTATTATTAGTTATTATTAAAATAATATCAGAAATAAGAGTTTTTGTTTTTTGTTATCAACTTATTCATTACTTTAACACAGTTAAATCTACAGATCACAATGAAAGTTGGAACAATACTAATTTTTAATTTTAATTATTCACCTATGTACATACATACTAAACGAATAGATCCTTATATGTATTTATTAATTTATTAGCCAGCCGGAATTTCTATCTACTATTCCCGTAGGCCGCAATTGTGTGGATAATCGGCAACAGCGATACTATTATTTACGCTGGCGAGTACTATTTAAAAGGTATTGGCAAGGGCATTATCATGTAGTGGGAGGACGTATCAAATATTTCGTCTCACTCTAATACTTCTCTGTCCCTCTGTGTTCCCAGTCCTCACATTTGAGCTCCCATTTATGGGCGATAAACTTTCATATGGGAGCTGAACATCTATAAGTGTATATAATCTTGGCCGGTACCTTTCATATCCTCAACGCCAACAATCCCAATCTTCTTTCTTGAATGAATTTTTTTTAGGTAAAGGCACTGTACTGAATACCGTGTTATTTATAACATTTGGCGCATTTGGCTTCGTAAGTTTTGTAACTCTTAGCTATTTTTTCAAATCTTCTGTTTCTACCATCATTTCACTGTTTTGTTGCTTTCGGTTCACACATGACACCATGTGTTAGTTTTATTTATCGACAGATGATGCCAACTTGGTTGGCGAAACGCGCATCGATTGCAGTATGGGGTTTGGTGTTTTGTGGAAAACTACGTCTGTGTTATCTTCACATCAAAGGTTCCAACCCGCTTCAGGACCATATATTTATAGAAAAAAAGATAATTAATAATAATAATAATATCATTTATTAGATACACCGTAGTGCTTAGACACGTTCTCAATAATACACAATATAAATAAAGACAGATTACATAACATTTTTACTTATACATATGTGATTCTCGTATATATTCCCCCCTCACGCGAAAGCTGAGGATTATGAAAAACTGACATCCTAGTGTCTCTCTATAGTATTTATGGTTCTGACCTGCTGGTAATAGGAGACTTTAATCTTCCTGAGTATACGCATTATGAAAATGGTAATGTAACTACAAATTTTTTTGGGTTAGACCAGTATAATCATATTTTAAATACAGACGGAAGACTTCTAGATCTTGTTTTTTGTAATAGGCACTGCTCTGTAAGTAAAGCTTCTGAAATTCTCCTTAAAGAGGATAGGTATCACCCTGCATTACTGATTAAGGCTGATATTCAAAATCCCAGACACGATAATTTTCCGCATAAAAATAATTTTGAGTTTAATTTCAAAAAGGCTAATTTTTTAGAACTGTATAACCAACTTGGGCTCATAGATTGGACTTTCTTGGAACATTTTAAAAATGTAGATATAGCTGTGGATGCACTTTATTTAAAATTATATGATATTTTTGATATATATGTACCTAAGAAACAAAAAAAGTTGTGGGTCTTATCCCACATGGTTTAATAGACAGATAATCCATGATATTAAGCAGAAGGAAAAAATATTAAATATAAAAAATCTGGTAACTTTGAATATCACAATACATTTAAAACATTGAGAGCAAAAATTAAATCTGACATCGATAGTGCTTACAAGTTATATTTAGACAACATTGAAAATAATATGCAAACCAATCCTAACAATTTTTGGAGTTTTATTAATTCAAAAAACAATATTTCATCCATTCCGTCATCGCTAGTTTACGAGAATCAAATGATCGAAGACCCTCAAGTAATAGTTGATAATTTTGCGGACTTTTTCTCTAAATCTTTTACGTCCCCTACACTCCGTAAATTTGACGATGTAAGTAGTCTGAATTTAAATACTTTAAACTTATCTGTCATCACTGAGGAGGAAATATGCCAATCTATAAAGAAAATTAAAGCCACAATGATCATGGGCCCTGATATAATTCCGGCATTTCTAATTAAAGATTGTTCAGCTGTATTCGCTAAAGCCCTTCTAATAATTTTTATTAATTCTCAGTACTTCGAGATTTCTTCAAAAATGGAAAAATTCACGCGTGTGTCCAGTGTACAAAAAGGGGGAAAAGAGTGACATAACAAACTATAGGCCCATCACTATTATTTGTAACTTCGGGAAATTTTTTTTAAATTTTTCTTCACGGTTCTATGTACACTCACGTATCTGGATTAATATCTCTTGATCAGCATGGCTTTATGAAGGGTCGTTCTACAGTAACGAACCTTGTGTGCAAAACGCAATTTCTTTGCGAAGGTCTTGATCGAGGGGTCAACACAGACTTTTCTAAGGCTTTTGATAGGATTGACCACGGTGCATTGATCTCTAAACTTGATAAATTTGGTCTCTCAAAATCGTTACTTCTTTTAATACAGTCATATCTAGAGAATCGACATCAATTTGTTCAGTACCTTGGTCATAAATCGAATAGCTTCTTGCAAAGATCTGGCGTGCCACAGGGTTCTATACTAGGACCGCTCTTCTTTGTCATGTACATTAATGATATTTTTGAAAGCTTGGATACTAATGTTTACTTCCTGTTGTATACAGACGACCTAAAAATGTACCGATTTATTGATAATGTTCATGATTGTCAAATTCTGCAAAAGACCTTAGATACCATTAATATCTGGTACATCAACAACTATCTACCCCTCAATGCTAGCAAGTGTAATGTCATGTCATTTGGCCGGAAGCATAATCTGTACGTGTACAATTATAATATCGATAATGTTGTTTTACAAAGACCTGATATTATTAAAGACCTTGTATTTTGATCCTAAATTATCATGCAATAAGCACGTCGAAATGGTAACTTCTTCTGCTTTTAAGAGTCTTGGCTTTGTAATCAGGAACTGCAAAGATTTTAAAAATGTCAACACTCGTCGTTTACTCTATGTAACATTTGTTAGATCTCGCCTTGAATATGCTTCATTTGTGTGGAACCCAAATTATAATGTTAATATATTACAATTAGAGAATATTCAGCATAAGTTTTTAAAATCTGCAGTGGACACTCTTGAGGGCACTTATCCACCTATTAGATTTCCACAAAATATATTGTTAGAAAAATTTAACTTACCAAGTCTTGCTAAACGAAGAATATCTCAATCAATAATTTTTCTATATAAAATTGTTAATAATCGGCTGGATTGTATTAACCTTTTAAATCAAATAAATTATAAAGTACCTAGAATTTCTGCTCGCCATGACAACTTATTTTTTTCACACATACCAAGAACTAATATTCTCTTGGTCTCTCCAATACACCAAATGTATGTCAACTATGCTAAAATCGAGAATTTTGTGTTTATATATTTTTCTGTAGTGTAATTAAAAACTTTATTTTGCTTCTTGATGTTTGGTAATCTACTGTATTCTTTATTTATCTGTATATGTATGTGTATGTATATGTGCAAGTGTTTATTTATATGTGTATTATACAATTCTATATGTTTTGTTTGTATATATTATATATTTAATTAGGGAATTTTTTGTAACACTCAAAATTGTTTATTGTATATTTATCTCTACATACATAATTTCAATGTACCTAATCCTGTAATTGGGCTCCTGCCTGTTGGATTTTGTAATTAAATAAATAAATAAATAAAATAATGTTACAGAAACAACGATCCTTCTCTAGCCATGCACAGCCTAATATAATTTTATAATCCTTATTTTAATACAATACATATCTAATATTTATGTACAATTTTAGCTATGAACTACAACTAGAAGGTACCATACAAAGGAAAGGTTTAGGAAAATTTATGATGCAAATATTAGAATTAATAGCCTTCAAAAATAATATGAGAAAAGTGATATTAACAATTCTAAAGAATAACCAGTATTCAAAATTTTTTAAGGCAATGAGGTGAGTGAGCAAATGTATAATAATTATAAGGTAAGAGAAAATATTCTGGGTGCTTAAAATATAAAATACATACTTATACTTCCAAAATGGTACAAAAATAAGTCTGTGTGTAAGCCTATGTCATTGTGTAAATTGATTAGTTCTATTCTGTATTGTCATAATAATTTTATTAATCAGCGGCGGTTGGTGAATTATTCCATATCCAACTATTGGAGCATCTATTCCATGCCGTATTTTAAGATATAACTACCAAGACTAAATGAAGTTTTGCAAAAAAATATATGATTGAGGTTTGCAAAAAAATGCCCTGCACGCCCAGGTTATTGTATATTAGCAAAACATTTTTTTTTCATAATCAGGAGGAAAATGTATTGACAAATTTCTGATTTCGTTAAAAAAAGGCCTTTCTTTGTAATGTTTGACATTTTGAAAGTCTTTTTATGTGAATGTAAATTTTTAAAAGCATATGCAAAGCAAATTTCAAACAAAAATAGCGAACAATTTGAGCTCTCTACCATATGCAAGCATTCCATATAAAGATTTAGAAAACAAATTCACTTCCTTCATAGATATTCTCCAGAATAACTATGAATACTGCTTTCCTCTAAAAAAAGTTAAAGTGCGTCGCAAAAAAATATTGGGTCACAAAAGGAATAAAAATGTCTTGTCTACATAAAAGGCAATTAATAAAATTAACCCGCAATTATAAAAACGACGTACTTGAAAATTATAAAAAACGTTATTGTACGATTCTCAAAAAAGTTATTATCCAAGCAAAAAATATTGACTTGGAAAAAGACATAGCTAGCGACAACAAAACAAAAAAATTATGGGAAATTATAAATAGAGAAAAAAATAAACATGTACCGAGTGAGTTAAAAATAGAGGATAATGACGGGCAAATACAGTCAAATACAGATATTTTGGCAGAAATGTTCAATGACTATTTTTTGAATATCATTGATGCTTCAACACTACAAGACAATGAAGCAAACACGGTAACCACTTATTTACAAAATTGCACTAAAATGGATAACAGGTCATTTTTCATAAAACCTACGGATAGAGTTGAGATACTGTCCGTCACAAAATCATTATTAAATAAAAAGTCATCAGGATATGACAATATCTCTCCAATTTTATTTAAGAAAATTATAAACCTGTTAGCTGATGAACTTGAAAATTTATTCAATGAATCTTTTATACAGGGTATTTTCCCGAAAGCTCTGAAGAGGTCACATGTTGTGCCACTATTTAAAAAAAGGAAATTCACAATCTCTTTCAAATTATCGACCCATTTCCTTATTAATTACAATATCAAAAATTTTTGAGAAACTTATGAACAAAAGATTATTGGAGTTTTTAAGTAGCTCTAACACAATAACTCCAAGTCAGCATGGATTCCTAAGTGGCAAATCAACAACTACTGCAGCATATGACGTAACTAAAACAATTGTGGAAAATTTGGATTCAAATTATCAAACAGTGGGTATAGCATGCGACTTCTCCAAGGCTTTCGACAGCGTAAATCTTGAAATAATTCTACTAAAACTAGAATTTTATGGTATACGTGGTGTAGCATTAAAATGGTTTCAGAGCTACTTAGTGGACAGGGAACAGCGAATAATTCTAAGGAAACCTTCCGAACCATCAGAATATTTGTACTCGGAATGGGGTAGAATAGATAGCGGGGTACCTCAGGCATCAGTCCTAGGACCACTTCTATTTTTACTCTATATAAACGATCTGCCACTTGGTGTACCTAACTCATTGGCAACACTTTTCGCCGATGATTCACTTTTTTCTGGTAAAATGCGGCAGATCAAATAATATTTTACCTAGTGTAAATGATTGTTTGACTCGTATTTGTAATTGGTGTGAAGCAAATAAAATTAAAATTAATTTTGACAAAACATATTGCATAAACTTTAACCAAAGGAAAATAATGGATCTTACAATTATTGCAAACTTTAATATCAAATTTATGGATGAAATAAATTCCCTTGAGTTTACGTTAGACAGTCAAATGAACTGAAAGAAACATATTCAAACACTGAATAAGAAACTAAACAGTGCGTGTTATTGTTTGAGAGCTATTGCAAACAAGGGCTTAAATAACTACATTCTGAAAATACTTTATCATGCAGTTTTCGGTGCCCTCATTTCATATGGCATAACCTTCTGGGGTATTTCTACCGACTGGGCAACTCTATTTTCACACAAAAACGAGCGATCAGAATTATTGCCGGATTGAAAAGTCAGCGTGAATCATGCAAGTCGTATTTTATCAGTCTAAACATCTTAACACTACCATCCTTGTATATATTAAAAGCATTACTACTTGTACATAAAAATAAATCAGCTTACTCCCTCAGCAGTTCAGATACGCGGCAAAACAGTAGCTTAATATTACTACCACGTCATAAAACCACTCTTTATGAAAAACATTGTTACTACAAAGGTGCTGTTTTGTACAATAAGTTACCCAAATAACTGGAAATTCTGCCTGCAAAAAAAATTTGAAAAACAAATAAAAAACATGTTAAAAAAAGCATATTATTCTGTAGACGATTTTTCAACGAAAACATATGGGACTAACGAATAACAGAAAGTGGACATATATGAATGCTTGTATAAGTAGAAGACGGTTAATTATAAAAATAAGTTAGAATACCTTTAATGTATAAAGTAAATTAGACCTATAGTTGTAAAAATAAAATAAAAACAATAAATGCACTTATCTAGGAAAGGAATAAATTTTTTACATAAAATAGTCCAGAGGCAAACGTAAGTTAGCATAATATTATTAATAAATAATCATACTGTAAATAGAAAATTAGGTGCATGAACTCATAAGTTGATTTTTTTTATCTTTAATTTTATTCTTAGTTATATCTTATTTAGTTAAATTTTGTATATAATAATGAGCCTTGCTAAACATATTTCTACACATGTAAACATGTTTTCGAAATAAAATGTTCTATTCTATTCTATGTCAAAACATAAATAAGTAAAAATTATAAAAAATTTCACAGGTTGTGTTTGTGTTATCGTTGTTATATAACTGGGTCCACTGTATTTCACCTAATAATAATTACTAAATTCTGATGATAAAAATTTGCCCGCTGTAGTCTGAAAATCTGCCAAGGTTTTCTACTGAAAAAAGGTTCCTCAGTGTTAGTTGTAATGTTTTCTACTATACGATTCAAATGCATTAAGCCCTCATTTTAACCAAACACGAAGGAAGGGAAAAAATTGAAAAAATTACAATTTGCCCATCCATAATAGACACTCGATGGGAATGTAAAAGAAAACTTTTCTATATGAATAAAAAATTAGGCGAGCATGTTATAATTATATTATATTTATTGTTTTAATGCACGTTTAATTGTGCGAATTCTTATAGTTTCTATACTCCAAATTTTTAAAACCTAACTATGGCATCACAACAAATGTTTTCTTTACATTCCTTTCTAGTGTCTATTACGGATAGGTGAACTGTATGTATTTATTATGTGCCTATTGTAACAGGGTTCTTACCAAACTGGAAATCCTGACAAACCTGGAAATGTTAGGAAATTTAGAATAGTCCAAAAAAAGTCATGGAAAGTTATGGTATTCAAATAAATTTCAATAAGTCATGAAACTGGTATATTTCTCTGCCAAAGGCATTGAAATCTTTTTAATTGCCTTCTGCTTGTAGAGTAAATTTTACTACATTGAAACATTTTCTAAAAAATAAGTTGTTACTTCTATAAAAAAAAAAAAATTGTATTAATTTGTCGTAGCTAAAATCTTCTAACTTTTTGATTTTATTCTTTCAGTCAGTAAAAAAGATAAGTAATACTAATATCTGAAAATTCATATAAATATTTATAATAATGATCTACTTATAGTATAAAGCTATGCAGACTTTTTAAACAGAATTTTTATCCTTTTTATCCTGGTGACGATGTGTTATACCAGTATTACCTAAGTACTTATCTACAAGATGATTTTAAAAGGTGGAGCTGAATTTTAATCGCATTCAGGGAACAGGAAAATAAAAGTACCACTATGATGCCTGTTTTTTAAATTTTGATTTTTTAGAAAGTGTTTGCGGGTAAAAAGGGACTGCAAAAATTCATTATAATTTCAAACCCGATTAATCAATCTCATGAAAATTTAATAAGGTACTTATCATTAATATTACTTTATCTAAATAACTATTTTTGATACTTCATACAGGGTGTTCTAGGATTTACCCGTGATAAACTTGTTGGCATTTTTTTCAGGGTTTATTGAATTAAAGTTAGCATCTTTTTGGGAAATATTGATGAAATGTCTCACATAATGCAACTTTTTTTAGAAAAGGATTGTCTCTGTAAAAAGCGAAAAGTCTGTATGATGTGTTTTACGCTAACATTTGCCGACATTGCTTTGAATTATTGTTAAAATGTGCAATGTGTAAATAAATAATATAGATAATTATTTAGATATAAGATTTTAGAATTGAAAGATATTTCTCTATTATTTTCAAGTTTTCAAATATATAAAAGTATTGTCAAGTATATCAAAAAAATTAAAATAATGCATACATTTTCTTCCACTTTGAAAAAAAAAGTGATTAAATAATTTATAGTTTTAATTGTAACAATAAAAATGAATTCAGATTTTGTTGAAAATGCTCACCATTTTCCTCCAAAGAGGTATTAGTGCAGGCCACTTCATATTGATTTATGACTTTAGTGACCTTCCATTTTACGCATTTTTTGAAATATTTCATTGGTACTTGAAAAAAGTTATCCCAGTGGGCTCATTTAGCTTTCATTTTTTTTTTTTTAACTCATATTTGGGAAGCACCTCACAGAAAGTCAATTTACAAAAAATCTGAATTTTCTATCAACAACTGTCTGCTCACAATAATTGTCAAAACCCAAACACCCTAAAACAGAGTAGATCACCTGTGACGTAACGACGGCTATGCATACCAGTCACTCCAAGCTTTTAGGTATTTTTCTATTAGTCCGCGTGAGTTGCGGTTGTTACTGATTTGTTTAAATAGGCAATATGAGTGAAAAAGCATCCATTACATAAATACTGCATAGTTACAGGATGCAGCAATACTTCTGTATCAACTCCAAATAAAATATTTATTTCATTGCCAAGTAACAAAAATTCTAGGAAGTTATGGCAGCGAGCTATACAAGAAAACAAAATATTGTTGCAAGGATTATTTTGAAAATGATATGCAGTGGTATAAATTGATAAACAAGAACATTTTTGAGAAACATGATACCTCATCATAGTATCATGTATTTTTCGCTTTTTTAGCCCCTTCAGTATATTCATTCAACATTTTTCCAAAATCTACCTAGTGTGGTCTTGTAACGTCCGAGACCGCATATTCGAATATAAGCCAGAAAGTACAGCGGAGTGACGTCACACAAATAATAGACGTTGTTAAGAACTTGTAAATTTGAAGTCCTTTATTTTGATTAATATTAATGTTATCGATCTGTAAATTTGGTGGGATCTTTACAAGATCAAGCAGATTGGAAGAATGTAGAAAAAAAGTGCTATTGGTATTTGGCTAAATGAACCCATTATTAAGAGAAAAAAAACAAACAAATTTGTCAAAGCGTTAATTTTGCCAAAAGTGCCTTGTATAAATTATTAAATAAATGGGTAAATAAGCTAAAACCCTGTACCAAATTTGCACGAAACAAAATACGAATTTTGCTTTCCTTTTCTACCCTCGAAAACACCTAAAAATTAAAAAATTTCAAGAAAAATGTCATATTTTTCTCTGCATGTGGTTAAAATTCAGTTCTCTTTTATAATTACCTTGTATAAATATATATAATTTGTTGTTTGTAGATATTTGTTAAACTTTCTTAGTGTCATAGAATTTCGTGTCACTTTGGATATGGAAAACCTGGAAGTCATGGAATTTGATTAACTATTTTTGGTGGGAACCCTGTGTAAACCACTCACTGAAATTTTAATAATTTAGATTAAAACGTTATGAAGATTCTTTAATTTGTACCAAAAAATGTACCCATTTTTAACGATACACTCATCACAAAGAATTTTAAATGGTTTTGGAAATCACTAATTAATGTTATGTAAAATTTTGTAGTGGTATGAAGAAATATCATTTTTATGTGGTAATTTTTTTCAACATTGTTTGTCCAAAACGTTCATCATTATAAGAATGTGCCACCATATCTATTTAGTTATATTTGAAGATACTGCGAAAATTCTTTTCAGAACATTAACTTCTAATCAGATAAACATTCCAAAAAAAAAAGAAAGATTTAAAAAATCAGTGGTCAATTAATTATAAGCCTTTGAAACAAGTAAATAAATTTACATGTTCTGTAATCAATCGGTTTATTAAATATTTCTTTTTTATACTTTAAAAAATAACCGAATAAGCTTGAAATCACGTTTGACAATAACACACATTTTCCTAGATATAACTATTAAAAGATTAAAAGTTGATATGGTCAAAATCTCTTTAAAAAATGATCCATTTTTTAATATAAAAATTGTGGTTTATAATAGACACCTAATGACCACATAATTTTTTTATTTTTTATCCTTCGGTTTATGATATATTTGCAGTTAAAGTACATATTTATATCGTATAATAGTAGTGTTTCTGAGTTTTGTCATAGTTTTCAAATTAAATTGATTTAGTACCTTTTCAAAATTTTTCGTTTGTTTTCCGATAAGATATTTATATTGCAGTCTCCGCACATTATTACATTTTTAAAATTATGAAAATAAGAAATTTCACATAGCAAATTCTATATCCACAGCCTCAAATTCTTTCTACCAAGGTTTCATATTTAGGTTTTTGGCATTGCTTTTGTAGGTCAAAAGCAATGCCAACTACTTATAATATAGTAGGCCACAATCTAAAGAAATATAGTTATTATTATAATGATGAGATGTAGGTTGCCTTATAAAAAAAATTTATTTAATATAAATCATTTGTATAATATCATTACATTTAACGTAGAATATTGTGATATACATACCATCTTTTTTTTCAGTTATGAGCTAGATGAATCTTCTCCAGTAGACGATGAGGATGAAACATTTCCATATGAGATTTTGAGTAAAATAAATAAAAGATTAGCATTATCCATACCCCTTTCTGGAGGTAATGAAAAAAACCATTCAAATGGCCATTGCTGTTCTGGACATAGTAATCATTATCATTGATTATTATATATTCTTGTTATGATAGTTAAGAAAAAATTATCAAAATTAAGGATTACAATACATTAATTAAAAACAAGAAATATGTTGTAGAATTAATTAAAGGAGCCCAAGGAATAAAAGAAATGGAGAATGTCGTGTACTGTATATAAACTAACCTTGGTAAATGGCAAGGTTGGGGCATAAATGCCATATTTAAATAGAAATGGACACTTTGTCATGGTAAAATTGAAATATTTGTATGGTAACATCCAACCATACATCAAAATATAAATCCTTCTCCCTCCTGGCAAGATGCCTAGTCCATAAGCTCGGTTATGCACCAACCTTATTTTTACAAACATATCTTGGGTTACAACAGAGAAACGGAATTTAGTAGAGTTATAATGCACATTATGGTTGCTGAATTCAGCAACCATTAATTATTTTGTATAATACATAAAATACATTAAATTTGAATTGATGAGTTCTGGGAGATAGACGAAGTGAAGGCCCACTTATATATTCAGATTTTAATATTTATTTACCTGGCCTAATATAATAGATAATTAAATAACGTGTACTTAATACTCATTTTACAGTGAATAAAAAATGTATCAAGTATTAATAAAAATATTTAAGTACTTTATTGGATAAACCAAATGGCATCAGGCATAAAAAGAAAACACAAGAATGTCGATATTGTAAATAATGAATAATACACAATCATAAATTAATATAAAAATAAACCACACCACAGGACATACAACAATAAAACAGTTAAACATTGATTAGCGACACCTGCTCTGGGAAAGAATTAATGACAGCGAAGGTTTACGATAGCTCCATCAGAAACTGTTAAAGTGGTAGCCTCTTGATTTGCAAAATTTATTAGTGGGCCAATAATCTTATAATCTTATGTTTGAATCAATGGATACACACAATGTTTACTTCTGTTTATATTTAATTCATTTATTTATTAGTATATCATGTTAATAAACCATGGGTTTACATTCATCACAATAAAACTACTTAAAATGGAGTTATGACATTATGCTAAACAGGTTAAAATCAGTACACAAAAAAATAGTGTAAAACAAACTTATATTGTACAATACCAGGGCTTAGATAAATCTTTTACCACAGTCTTAAACTTGCAGGTAAATTTTATTAATATATTGTGTAAGCAGTTGTTATCCTTGGTTTACTCTTATATAAAATTAAAAGACGTCAATATACAGTGTGTCCATAAAGTATGAAATAAATTAATTATTTGTTAAACCAAAAATATTTAGAAAAAATCCTTGGACGCGTCGATTTTTTTGATTTTTGTGCACCTTATCCTTTATTTTTTGTTATGACTTCATAACTGTTTCCGTTATGACGTCATTACTGTTTCCGTTATGAGATCATCGGTATATTTTTTTAATGGGACCCTGTATATTTCTTCATTTTTTGATTCTGCCTCAACAGCTGATTCCAAATATGTATCACACTTAGGGTCTAAAATTGATAAGTTGGTAGATACGGTCATAAAAAAAAGTAAGTAAAAAAGTAAAATAAACATACTCTTTATTAATTTTTGAAGTAGACGAGTTTTGTTTGTTTTTTGTTTTATTATTATCGTCTTTGACAGTGAAACACTTAATAGTACTTTACAACAGTAGCAGTTTTCAATAATTGTTGTTGATTTATTTTAATTTATAACATGACTGTATCTGTAAAGCAGATTTGAAATTCTTACGATGATTGGGTACAGTGATAGGATGTGAACTCAACAAGAAGTATCTAATTTATTTAATACTAAATATCCAGAAGAACCCATAACTCAATAGAGAGTGAGTAAAATTGAAAAAAAAATATGAACCTAAAACAGGTCACCCAGGTATTGACGAAGATACAAATTTAAATATTTTACTGGCTGTTGAAGAAAATCCACATACCAGCGTTCACCAGGTTAGTCGCGATTATGATGTTACTAAAACGTCAGTACATACAGTATTAAAATTAGAAAAATGGCATCCCTTTAAGATTCAGTTTGTGCAAGAACTAAGTGATGATCCAGATCGGAGGATACAATTTTGTGAAACAGTGATGAATATATGCAATCGTGATCCTCTTATGATAAAAAAATATTATTTTTTCCGATGAATGCATTTCAAATTAAATGGTGAAATGTATCCTATTTTTAACGCGGAACAATAACAAAATTACATTTAATATTTACCGAAAACTGACATGCACAGATACCACAATATCAAATTCATCACTGAGTCCTAAATCTCATAAACTAGCAGCCTATAATTCTATGATACACAGAGCTCTATCATTATGTCTTTCTTTCAGAGCAAAGTCTAAAAACAATTAGACACTATAAAAACGATAGCTTTCAATAATGGCTTTCAAGAAAAAATGATAGAAACTTTAATTAATAGAAAATAATTAAAACTAGCATACCACAGAATTTATCCATATGTCAAAGTTAAAAGAATCAGTAAATATGTCTCCTTAACATATGGAAATATTTCAGAAAAAATTGCCAACATTTTGTCATAACATAATATTAAAGTTAGTTTTAAATCGCAGTCAAAACTTTCACACTTTTTGTTTAATGCAAAAGATTAAACTGAAAATCTGGAGAAATCTGGAGTTCATGAATTAACGTGCCCGGATTGTAATGCCACTTATTTAAGTCAAACTGGTCTTATATTTAAAATTCGGTATAATGAACACTTACGTTCTTTTAGACTTAATAAAACTGATTCAACTTGTTCAAATCATTTTTTAGAATCTAGTCACACTTTTCCAAAATTAGAGAATCTTAATATTTTGCATACTCAAGCAAAGAGTTTTAAATTAAATTTATTAGAGTCTTTAGAAATATTCAAATATAATCACAGTGAACCTAATAAACCTCTTAAAGACCAGTTGGATCTATATCATACACCTCTCTTTGATGTATTTAAGCTTTAAAATTTCCATTATCTGAAAAATTTTTGTTAGTAATGTTTAAGTACTAGTTATTGTTAAATTCTTAGATATCCGGTCACCCTAGGGTATAAAACTTGCTTAATCCAAATTGAATTTGTAAAATTTCCGTAATCTCATTTGTAATTTAAATCCTTAGATAATCCGGTCAACTTTATAGGTATAAAACTGCAAAAAATTCTTTTATGTCCTTCATTCACTTGTTATAAATCGTGTGAAAATGGCACATTAAGTTTAGAAACTGCAGTAACGTTTAGTTACAATAAAAACAGTGATAAAAAACAAAGTAACAGCTTCCACCGTTTAATTTTTAACTATTTTTATGTTATGTGCTGTTCTATACAATATTTGCATTGCTGGGTAGGTTAGAAGATATACCAGACGTGCTAGATGTAAATAATTTTAGTGCATATCAAGATAATCAACAATTCAACAATGACAACGAAAAAGTCAGGAGACAACTGATACTATGATACTTTCATTAAAATTAATTTACTTTTAATAACCAACACATTTTCTTTATAGAATTAATTTTATTCGACTTTAAACTGTGCTGTATAATTATTATAATAAATGAATAATTCTACTTTTACTTTGTCGACATAAAAATCCAGTTTATAAAATACATATTTATTTACACTACAAGAAAAACAAGGTATTATTTCAAAAGTAAATAAACTAAAACGGATATTGAATAGTAATGTGATGACAAATTGCTCTGTGGAAGACAGTGTGCTTCAAATGAAATACATTTTAATTGGTTAAGAAAACCGTTTTTTTTTCCAAATTTTTAATAAACACGTTATTTATACATAATAAGGCTGTGAAATATTTTGAATAATATAATGCACGTTTTATTTATTTAATAAATTTAAAATTATTGAAAGAAAAATGTAACCTCGTAATATCAGTCGTATTAAAATTATTAAATTTGTGAAAAAAAGTTTGTTCAGTATTTTCGTTGTGACCTCCTAAGCCAATAAATTTATTTGTAATTATTTGTGGATTTTTTTCACAAAATTTCAAAGTAAATGCTCAGTGATCTGCTTGTACTCGTTTTAACACCTTAAAATGGCAACTATCTTGTAGGATAAATAATAAAGAAATAAATTCAATACTATGTAAGTACCTAAGTATAATTTCGCTTTTCGCGCGGATTTTTCAATACCTATCTAATCTACATCTTTCAAGCAGAGGTTATGACCAATTTATTTTTTTACTTTATTAAATCTTGAAGTTATACAAGGTCTGTTTTCAAGCGATGTTTCGGTATCATTCTTTTAATCATCCAATAAAATGAAAAATATAATGAAATAAAAGCATAAGTCGACAGCCATTTTACTTGGTGGGTTCCAAAATTTCCCCTTATACTGTTCCTGTATCAAACTTCAAGCTGTTAACCAATAAAATGGTGTAACTATTTTCATAAGATCGGAGATCAATGCTAATGTTACCAATTTTAAACTTAAAAAATCAGGTGTTACTCCGAGTAAAATTTATTTAGATTTAAATATAAGCTATGGAATCAGTTGCAGTTATAGGCCACCCTCAACTAATGTTCAAAATTTCTTAGATGATCTAGAGTAAGGCTGGGAATCGAATACGAATAATTCGAGTATTCGAATACGAATTATTCTAATGGGAAATTATTCGAATATTCGAATAGGTACTCGAATATTCGAATATATTCGAGTATTCGAATATTCGATTATATCTGAGTAAATTTGAATATTAAAATATATTATTAAACTATGTACGAATAGGTATGCAGTTTGCATCCAAGCAAAGTAGGTAGATAGTAGGTATAGGTAGGTACCTATTCTAAAATCCAAATATATAAATAGACCACATTAGTGGCACGTTTTCCTCCCAGTCAAACTATTCCATCTCTTTCTTGTCTCGACCTTATTCTTACTGTACTAAGGCAGGGGTTAAAATTAAATTTTAAATTTTAGAAAACCTGTAAATATTTAACTATTGGCTTTTCATGTATTTGTTTTACTTTCACAATCTGCGTCTTTTTTAAAAACATTCTAATTTTAGAGCACTTTTATTTTCTTGAAAAGGAAAAATAGTTATGACACAGAAGTATAATAAACTAGCTCTATTTTTGTTTTATTTAAGCTTCAATAGTTAAATGTGAACAATAGCGCCTCAATCCGAAAATAAAATACTAACTGAATAATTCTGACCCTTAAAGCACATGTACAGGAGACATACCCTATTGTGGGTATGGAAAGCAAATCAAATTGCCTGCTTAGTGGTTTACGTCCACGACTATTATTGTGGTCTATCCAACCAAATACTCAAATAGAGTATTCACTATTCACTAGTATTCAGTGCTATACCTATTAATAATGAATATTCGAGGATCCGGATTATTCGGATACCTATTCGAATAATTCGGATTATTCGAGTATTCGAATATTTGAATAGGTATTCGAGTAATTCGAATTATTCGAATAGTTCGAATGTTCGAATATTTTTTCGAACGAATATTCGAATACTAAAATCTGGAAAATTCCCAGCCTTAATCTAGAGGAATATTTTTCACAAAATCTAGTAAACAAATGGAATTATTTATAGGGGACATTAACATAAATACTAATAATAAAGATGACAACAATGTTAACTTATATTTATTAATTTCGAATTTCTATGGTTTTGATTCCACTATAAATCGGCCCACTCATGTAACACCATACTCTAATTCATGTCTGGATCACACTTTCATTAGGAATAAATTAAAGACAAACCTGTTAAAACATGCTTTATATATTCTAAATTCTGATGTGACTGATCATTATCCAGTTATGATCAATTTTTCATGTGATGATGTAATTCATGATGATGTTAAATATATAACAAGAACGATTGAAAAAAGAAATTACCAAACTTTTCGAGATTTAATCTGTGTTTTAAACATAAACCATGTTGAAATTGCAACTGCTAACTTTTCAATAATAATGTGAAATGTCAGAACATTCGCAAAAAAAAGTAATTACCTATAAAACTCATAAGAAAATTAAACCATGGATAATTAACTCCATAAAAAAGAGATAAAATGAAAAAAACTTTTGTTAACTATAATATAAATAATGAGAAAACATATAAGGAATACAGAAA
The DNA here is from genome assembly GCA_029963845.1 of Rhamnusium bicolor. Classification (NCBI taxonomy): domain Eukaryota; kingdom Metazoa; phylum Arthropoda; class Insecta; order Coleoptera; family Cerambycidae; genus Rhamnusium; species Rhamnusium bicolor. Next base: position 24,483 of record JANEYF010004896.1, on the reverse strand, counting down.
TAACTTGAACAAACTAATACAAAAATGGAAGTATGACTATTATAAACGACTAATTGGAAATAATAAAAATAATGTAAAAAAAATATATATAAAATTATAACTGTTGCAACAGATGAAAAAACGAGTATAAACAACAATAATATTCAGATTAATGACGATGACGATAAACCGTTACCCAATACCAAAGAAATGGCTAACCATTGTAACAAAATTTTCACCAACAGGTATAGAGATGCTAAACAACATTAACACGTTCCCTGCCAGCGGTACATTCGCTTGCTTTGGCGATAAGCCCATATGATTTTTTAATTTTTTTTTCCCAGACGCTATTGTTGACATCGAATAAAGTACAACAAAACTAAATGTACACCAGCGAAAATTTTGAAAAATAATGCTTGTAGGATTCAATAGACCGGGTAGGCATATTCAGCGCGTCAATTTTGTCTGTCCCGTCTCAGTCTGGTATGCTTGAAATGTAATGACTTGTGCATATCTTGTTTGAGTGTATTTATGCGTTTTTGCGTTTAGTTTGTTTGCGCCACTACAAGTGTATAACCGTTGTTTGCGTATCGAGGTTACAATGCATCGAAATCAAAGAAATAATTGTTCTCTAAGTCAAAAAAGAGCTGGAAGCTATTGCAGCAAATATTGATCTATCTGGTGAAGAATCGGATTTTGATTCAGGTAAATTTTATATTTTTAATTCTTTTTGGGTATTTTGTGATAACGGAACGGTTTTTTTGCAGACAATTCTATAAACGATCCCGATTTTAACAGTAATGAATATAGTGATTCTAAATCAGAGGAAAAATACGCATAAACGTTTCTGCAAAAACACAGGGCGACATATCCATGTCAGACTCGGATTATTTTGCAAATGCTGCAGATATATGTAAGCTGCCAAAAGGTAATCAGCCAAACCTTATTGCATTTTCGAAAGCTGTAGGTGTAAGTCCTTAGTTTTCTGGAATGATGCAGGAATCAGATCCAGAAGACTTATTTTTCACTGGTGGATGACGATTTTTTTACTTATGTAGTAGCACAAACAAATTTGTATGCAACACAGACATTATGTAAAAGGGGTGATACATCTCACCAGTCAAGATTACATAAGTGGACTCCAACAGACAAGTTTGAAATAAAACGATTCTTTGGCCTCATTTCCTATATGGGCATTGTAAAAATACCACATATTTCATGTTATTGGAGCAAAGAAAAATTGTTCAAGGTTGCAATGCCTGCGGAATACATGAGTCACAACCGTTTTGAACTTCTTCGTATGGTTCATTTTTCAAACAACGAAGAAAATACCGCAGATCGATTACATAAAATACAATCAGTGGTGGACAAAGTACAGAAAAATATTCAGAGTGTATATGAGCCTTCGGAATCTGTATGCATAGATGAATCTTTAATTCCTTTTAGGGAAAGGCTTGTAATGAGACAGTATATAAAAAACAAGCACCACGGATATGGCATTAAGTTGTTCAAGTTGTGTAGTTCTGGCGGTTTTACATACATCATGCAAATATATGCAGATAAAAACTTAGAACTGCAAAAGACAACTACAAGCGTGGTGATGAATTTTTGTCAGTCGATTCTCAACTATGGTCGAACTGTTATCACCGACAACTGGTATACCAGTGTGGAGTTGGCTCGTAAGTTATTAGACAAACAAACACACCTTGTAGGTACACTTATGAAAAACCGTAAGAATTTGCCTAAAGAAGTTACTAACAAGAAATTAAAGAGTGGTGAACATCATAAGACAAAATGCACAAGGGATTTCTGTTCTAAAATGGCGCGACAAGCGCGATGTCCTCTTAATTATCCACAAAACATTCAGATGCTATAGTACCGACTCAAAATCGCATAGGTAATATCAAGTATAAACCGCAAATAGTCACAGACTACAACGCCGGAAAATACGCTGTTGACCTTTTAGACCAAATGACAGCATATCAATCGCCACTACGAAAATCGGTAAAATGATATCGCAAATTAGCGATTGAAATAATTTTGAATACTGCAATGGTAAATGCTTGGGGTAATATACAAAGGGGCGACCAAGGAAAAGATGATTATATTTTTCTATGGTCCTTTCCTATAGAAGATTTAGTTGAACCTACGCCAACAGAAAAATGAAAACGGCATGACATTGGAGCAAAACCATACAACAAGAGTTGACCGTGTACCAAATGCTACGAAAAACTGAAAGCTGTTGGAAAATCGCAATACATATAAAAAAAAGTTAAGAACTTATTGTCAATCTTGTCCTGATGAACCTACTTTATGTTTGGAATGTTTTAACGCAACTCACAGGGTCTAATATAATACGTTTATGTCCAAAGATTTTGTAATGTTTATTTTATGTTAAAATGTTTTCATGTTTGTATGAAATATTTTTTTGTTTTATTTTATTATACAATAAATTCACCAAAAAATGGTTTTCTTATAAAAATAAATGACAAAAATCTGCAAAAAATTGACTTGAGGACAAGAGCACACCATAGTATAATTTCAGTAAAATCAAAACTGTAGGTATGGTGTGAACTTGTCCCACAGACCAGCTCGGTCTATTGCCGCATTTATTCCCGTAAAATAATAGACCGACGGCGCTGTGGACCTTAAAAATGATCTCGGTCTCATGGACCTAGTTGGCGTGTGGGACAAATTGTATCTCGGTCTATTTGACCGAGATTTTAGAGATGGAACACATTCTTCTCGGTCCTATAGATCGAAATGACAGCGAACGTGTTAAAACCTCAGTTAATGTATTCCGGTTTCAGTATAACTTGCTATCTTCAATGTTTTTAAAACCTGTAAATGATAAAGAAATTGTAATTCATATAAGTTCCCTAAAAAACAACTGCGCTCCTGGTCCTGATGGTATAGACTCAAAACTAATTAAAACTTTTCACGCATACTTTCTTGAACCTTTACAATATATTACCAATTTGATTTTCAGGACAGGTATAGGGCCTTCCTACTTTAAAACTTTGACTGTCACACCAATTAACAAAGCCGGCGATAAAACCAAAATAAACAACTATCGCCGTATAAGCCTCATAAACAGTTTTACTAAAATCTTTGAGAAATGCTTAAAGGACACCCACTAAACATGGTAACTTACAACTATTTGCAGCAAATTTAGTTTTATTTTATTTTTGAAAGTCAGTAATGGAAGGTACCCGGAAATTAGTTTCAAATTAAATTTTCATAACTAATGTTTGAAAACTAACCGCGAAGTTGCCGTTAGAAACTTTCTTCAAATTATAAATAAAAGCTTACAACAAATTTGCAATAATAAGCTAATAATTCTAAGTTGGCTGTAAGTTTGTATATGTTAAATATAATTTGAAAATTTGTGAGTAATTTACATTTGCAAAACATGCAAATATCAAATAAAAGCTTACAACAAATTTGCACCACTAAATTAATAAACCTAATTTTGCAATATAAATTGCATTTAGATTTGCTTTTATTTGAGATTGACTTTTTTTACAGTCGGCCAAATAAATAGTCGTTAAAAACTCAAAATAACAAGTGAGGTACATTCACCGCTGCGGTGAAGATGCCATATAGATTTTCAAAAGACGGACAAAGTACATCGGATCGGTTCCAGAATGATTCCAATCGATTCCTTGGGTCCGATTACCTAGAAAACGATACCCCACAAGCCTTGCCCGCACAAGGGTAACTTAGGGTGACTTCGGATATCTTCGGAACGAGTTCGGATTTTTTCGGTTAAAAATGCAGTCAGGGTACGTGTCAACTCCCTCGGAACTTACATTTGTTTTTCGATGCCTGCAAACGTTGTTAAAATTGCCTAAAACGCGTTCGAAAATGATCGGAGCGGTTCGGGAATGCTCGAAATCGCTTCATCGTGTTCGGTTTTATTGAAAATGATACCCCACGTGCCTCGCTTGCCCTCGGGAAGCTTCGGGTAATTTCGGAAAGGTTCGGGTCTAGTTCGGGTTTTGCGATAAAAACTGTAGCCTCGGTGGCTGTTGGCACCCTTGAAACTTGCTTTCACTTTTTAATTTATTAAAACGCTATTGAAAGTGCTTATAACGCCTTCGAAAATGATCGGAGCGGTTCGTGATCAGTCGTAGTGATTCCAATCGATTCCGTAGGTCCGATTACCTCGAAATCGATACCCCACAAGCCTGGATCGCGCAAGAGTAACTTCGGATATGTTCGGACCGAGTTCGGTTTTTTCGGTTAAAAGTGCGGCCTGGGTACGTGTCAACTCCCTCGGAAATTGAATTTGTTTTTCGGTTCCTGCAATCGTTGTTAAACTTGCCTAAAACGCATTCGGGAATGATCGGAGCGGTTCGGGAATGCTCGGAATCGGTTCTTCGTATTCGGTTTTATTAAAAATGATACCCCGCAAGCCCCGTTTGCCTTCGGGTATCTTCGGGTGACTTCGGAAAGGTTGGGGTCCAGTTCGTGTTTTGCGGTTAAAACTGTAGCCTCGGTGGCTGTTAACACCCTAGAAACTCGTTTGCCCTTTTTAATTTCTTAAAACGCTATTAAAAGTGCTTATAACGCCTTCGGGAATGATCGGAGCGGTTCGTGAATAGTCGGAATCGGTTCCTTGTGATCCATCTTATTAAGTCTTATGCTAATATGCCTATATTTGTACCAATTCGGTCAATATTTGGGGCATTTATTGCATTTCAAAAAAAAAAACAAAATTATTAATTTTTTTTTGCCCCCATTTCCGTTTTCGGAACCGGCTTAAAATCAACAGGCATATGTATACCGTAAAGGTCTACCCCTGTTGCAAATTTCAAGTCGATCGGTCAATATTTTGAACAGATCTCATTTCAAAAAAAAAAAATAAAAATGGCTTTTAGGCCGTTTTGCCCCACTTCGCGTTTTCGAAACCGGCTCCAAAACAATAGGCATATGTAGCCCTTAGAGGTCCACCCCTGTTCTAAATTTGAGGTCGATCGGTTAATATTTAGGACAGTTATCGCATTTCAAAGGAAGGTAAAAAAATTGGTTGTTAGGCCGTTTTTTGCCCCACTTGCCGTTTTCGGAACCGGCTCAAAATTAATAGGCATATGTAGACCATGGAGGTCTACCTCTGGTAAAAATTTGAAATCGATCGGTCAATATTTGGGACTGTTATCGCATTTCAAAGAAAAGTTTCCGGACTACCAGACTTCCGGAGTTCCGGACAGACGGAAAGTTTATGGAAATCTCGAGATTCGGATAGATCCCAAATTTGAGGTCGATCCGATCAGCCGTTCTCGAGATACGGGGGCCCAAAGTCGCCGAGCATAAATGTATATATAGATTTTTTTAAGAAAATCTATGTAACACAGTACAAATATTTTAGCGTTGGTCAGGATAGGGAACAAAATGCGCGCTGATGATTGATGCAGACGGCAGGCAGATTATACACAAGTGCAAAGTTCCGATAGCGGTTAAATCAATTTTTATTGTTTATTTTATTTCATCGGTTGTAGTTGGACGTTTGTAGGTTGTGGTTGTGTTTTAATATAAATTGAATTGTCTTCAACGACATATTAATATGTAAGTATTAAACCTAATTGTTAATGACCAATATATTCCCTTAACCTTACCTAAAAATAATAATATGTGTTATATTTAAGATAGACGGTCGACAAAGGGTCGCCTGCGAACCCAGGAAAGTAAACAGTTTTTTATGTGCTCATATGAATGAACGCAGTATAATATGGTGTATATTTTAATATTAATCACTTTTTTACACAGATCAGTTCATAATGCAACATATTAATAATAATAATAATAATTTATTGCTTTATATTAAGATAGAGAGAAACATTACATTGTTTGAAGCAGAAGTATGAAAATTGTGCAGCAAAAAATTTCGTTCGCTCTAAAGCAGGTAGAATTTAAAATTGTTTTATTTTCTGACAATATTTCTTATGGGTACACAATAATAGTTTTTTATTGCATTATGTTTCAGATCAGTTCCGTTAATTTTTATTTTTGATTGGTTTGGCATTTTAAAAGAAACTTTCTAAACCAATCAGAGCTGAGAATAACTGAACTAGATCATAAATGACCTGATCTGCAGTGCAAATAAAAAAGTACTAATATAAAAAGTAACGGAATATGACGTTTGGCTTTCTTATAGCTAAATCGAAATTTTTTATTAAATTACGATGTTCTTATTTCAGCGTAACCAGTCATTTTAGTTTCTTATTCAAAACTTTAAAGAAAATATGTCAATTTTATTTTTGTTATTTTGTTTCTTTCCACTGCTAAGCAATAAAAGGCATTACTTGTTATTTATTGTAAATACATTTACGTATGTACACTCTGTTGATATATTTTTCCACTGATTCAATAAACCTAAAAGGCATTTATCTTAATTCTAATGCACTGAAGTAATTTTTACGCCTGGTAATAAGTAACCCACAATGATATATTTATTACGCCTGGAAATAAGCAATTTACAATACACTCGCTACTTTGCCCATTGTAAATCGGGCTTACAAGTTCAACCCACCAAGTTTAAGTGAATAGATTATAAATCTGAAGGCAACTTCAGGACATACATTTTATTAGTATTGTATGAGAGATCCAGATTATATTAAGAAATTCGTGAGTGGAATTGACTCGTTTAATGAGGGTTAATGCGCTCCCAGAGAGCACGTAAGATTACGTCAAGTTTGAATTTTGCTTGATTCGGACTTGCACCTGCAACGTTACAATGCAAGGTTACATCACGTTTGATGTAAGCATGAATTGCAATTGCAATCACAGATAAGGAAGGATTGTAATTCTGCAAGTACGTTTCAACTATGGAGTACTCCATAGTTTCAACTCTGAAACAAACCGGTAAATGCAGGCGTGCAATTCGGAAAATCTCGGTTTCTTTCGTTACTGTATTCTCCACGGACCACGCATTCTCCGAACGTTCGCGACGTAGTCACATGACCTACAACTTGATTCATGGTTGGTGACTTCGTGAAGGGGGGGGGGGGGGAGGGGGGGGGGGGGGGGGAACCCCGGGGGGGGGGGGGGGGGGGGGGGGTGTGGGGGGGGGGTGGATCGGGAGGTGGGGGCCCCGGGGGGGGGGGGGCAGGGGGGGGGGGGGGGGGGGGGGGGGGGGGGGGGGGGGGGGAGGGGGGAAGGAGGGGGGGGGGGGGGGGGGGGGGGGCGGGGGGGGGGGGGAGGCCCCCCGCCCCCCCCGCCCGCGCCGGGGGGTGTGCCCCCCCCGGGCTGTTTTTTTTTTTTTTGGGTTTTTTGGGGGGTTTTTGGTTTTAGAAAGGGGGAGAAAAAAAAAAATATATTATATAATAGGGGGAAGAAGAGGGGGGGGGGGGGGGGGGGGGGGGGGGGGGGGGGGGGGGGGGGGGGGGGGGTTATTTTAGGGGAAAAAAAAAAAAAAAAAAAAAAAAGGGGGGGGGAAGGGGAAAAAAAAAAAAAAAAAAGGGGGGGGGGGGGGGGAAAAAAAAAAAAAAAAAAAAAAAAAAAAAAAAAAAAAGAGGGAAAAAAAAAAATAAAAAAAAAAAAAAAATACCCCCCAAAAAAAAATTAAAAAAAAAAAAAAAAAAAAAAAAAAAAAAACAAAAAAAAAAAAAAAAAAACCCAAAAAAAAAAAAAAAAAAAAACCCCCGGAAGAAAAAAACCCCCCCCCATTTTAAGTGGCTTGGAGATAATATTTGGGGGGGGGGGGGGGGGGGGGGGGGGGGGGGGGAAACGCGGGGGGGGGAGGGGGGGGGGGGGGGGGGGGGGGGGGGGGGGGGGGGAAGGGGGGGGGGGGGGGGGGGGGGGAAAAAAAAGGGGGGGAAAAAACCCCCGTTTTTTTTTGCGAAAAACATTTTGGGGGTTGGCGAGTTAAAAAAACGGGGGAAAAGGAGGCGGGGGGGGTGTCCGCCGCAACTCTACTTCGTGAATGTTGAGCCATTGTCGCTGTTCACGACTCTTTTGACTTTGACTCCATATTTGTTTTGCTTCTGTATAAGAGTGGTGTATGGAGTGTAGAGAAGGAGGAACGTCTCTTATGGACGGTACGTTCAAAATGTGGTCTGAATTCTGTAAGGTATGAGATGTGGCGCTGATCGTATTATGGGATTGAGTCTGAAGTTAAACACTTACTATATCTCTGAAACTAGCTTCAGATTCTATAAACTAACGAAAACATAATATTATGTAGGTGTTGAAAAGAATTATACAGCGTAAAAAAATAATAAAAATAGTAAAAACAAAATCACGTAGAATACCTCCTCTAAATCAGCGCCACCTATTCTTCCATCGAAAATCCGATCACATTTTTTAACACGGAGACGTTTCTCCTTCTCTACACTCCATAGAGTGGTGGTAAACAAGCGGTGCAAGAAATTTTATGTTACAGGTAAGTTAAACCTTCTTTTCAAAATATTTACAATTTACAGGGTTTCTCGTTTAAAAGTAGCATATAAAAGTAGTGTTTTTTTAATGGAACATCATGTTTATTCAAGTTTATTGTTGCAAATTAGATGTTAATCGCTTTCAAATTCTGGTTCTAACAGTATACTGTAACTGTGTACTCATCGTCATCGACAACATGTCGATGTGTGTGCGACGTTAGAAACGAATACAATGATATTCTTTTTCGATTTTATTTTGATAGTTTCATCATAATTGTCGTGTTTCAACATATTTTTCTATTTACAGCTGATCTCAGGCACTGTGTAGATAACAAAAACAGCAACACAAAATTATCTATGTAGAAATTGTACACTTTTGTTAATATCTTAAGGGCCGGTCTTTTTATGTCCCATTAAATTTATTTGGTAAATAATTTCCTTAGTTACAATTGTATTAATAATCGAAATTATTTGCCAAATAAATTTAATGGGGAGATGAAAAGACCGGCCCTAAAGGGCCCCATTTCCGTTATTTCGCACAGTTAAAACAGAGTCAGAACCGCACGAACTTGGCATAAATTTATTACATACTACACACATATCTTCATATCTATATGTTAACCTGACATATATTTAAATCTTTTATATACAGTATGTCCGCGGATGGGGTTTACAATAGATGTAATGGCTAAATTGTTCAACTTTCCGAGAAAATGTTATTCTTTATAAAAGTTTTTGCTTGCCTAAAAAATAGTAATGGCGTTGAGAAAAATTATATTTTTTATACGGGGTGCTCAAAAATTACAAAAACTTAAAATTCCGTAAAAGTACTGGTTCTATTTTTTTTTTTTGTAACAAAATGTGAAATAAAAAAATTGAATCAAATTATATTGCCTGTCCAAATCCAAAATTTCATTTGAATATTGCAATGTTTCCGATACTAGGTAACAACGCACCTAACAATCAAATAGATTACAGGATTATACAGGATGTTCCTAAAATAGGATTTAAACATTTCTACAGCGGGTAGTATTTGTCAAAATAAAAAAGAAAAAAAAATTTGAAAAAACCGACAAGTATTTTACTAAAAATTCACTTGTTTCGGAAACATTGCAATATTCAAATGAAATTTTGGATTTGGACAGACAATATAATTTGATTCAATTTTTTTATTTCACATTTTGTTACAAAATAAAAAATAGAACCAGAGTTTACTCTCACGGAATTTTAAGTTTTTGTAATTTTTGAACACCCCTCCCCTGTTCCGTTTCACCCTTGGGTAATTTTCATTCAAACTGATATTTTCTTTTCTTTTACATTTCAGAGAGCAGAATCGACAAGTCAACAATACTTAAGAAGACTTAAATATTATATGAGTTTTTTAAATATATTTTTTTTGTCTGTTGTGTATTTCATTTATTATTTTTTAATTACTTATGTTAATGAAATACCTATAGATATACATCTGTAGTCAAGGTTTATAAACCTTACTCATACATGCAAGCCTGCATAGACTTATATGTATATACAGCATATTCCCTTAATTTTAGCACTTTCTCAACGGTTTAGTGGTTTGTAGTCGAACTCATTACGATAGAACAATTAGGTATCCTACCACTAAACATTTTACAAGAGATAAACCATCTTGATAAGTAGTTTATAAAAAAATGCAGATTTACTCAAGGTCCACTGTTATATAAACCGCAAGTTGGTTTAACTCCTGTAAAATGTTTACTTACTATTTGATTTCTCATAATGAGTTCGACTACCAACCATTAAACTGTCGACAGGAAGTGCTAAAACTAAGATATGTGCTGTATATTTTATACATAGAGGCAATGGTTGGCTGGTGGATTTTGGTTACACCATATCTTAGTATTGGAGCATGGGACCCAAGTAATATTTTAAGGCACGACTATCATTATGTAGAAGTTTTTCAGAAAAAAAAATTGAGGAAAAAAGTTACAAAAATGCGCTGCCACCTCAGATTACTTCTAGACCATTAGCAAAATATTTGCCAACTTTTTTTTTTCGTAATCGGAAGGAAAATTTATTACCCCGTTTTTTTTTGTTTTCGAAAATTTTTATTTTTTTGTAATGTTATAGACATTTTGAAATTTAAGTACTTCATTGTGTAAATTTCAAATTGTCATAACTACAAAAAAAATCAAAATTTTCGAAAACCAAAATATTTTGATGATAAATTTTCCTTCTGATTACGAAAAAAAATAGTTTGCAAATATTTTACTAATGGTCTATAAGTAATCTGGGGTGGCAGCGTATTTTTGTAACTTTTTTCCTCAAATTTTTTTTTAATTTTTTTTTGATAAACTTCTTCATTTAGTACTGATAGTCGTGCCTTAAAATATTGCTTGGGTCCCATGCTCCAATACCGAGATATGGAGTAACCAAAATCCACCAGCCGCCACTACATACAGGCTTTATATATAAGCTTGATGCACGCTTGTTCTACAAGCCCTACTCAAAGACAACTGGGAAGTCTGATTCAAGCTCACATAAATAGGCTTGAAGTAGGCTTGCTGTAACAGGTTTAATGTGAGCTTGTTCTGCAAGTTTGCAACAAGCCTTGCAAAGTGGTAACTAGGTAGTTTGATGCAGGCTTGCATCAAGTAAGCAGACTTGTGTTTGTAAGCCTGAAGCAAGTTTGAAAGGTTTGCACATGCAAACTTGTATCGAACGTACAGTGCTATTTGGGCTTGAATTCACCACGAGAGGTGCTAGTGTAGGGAAAGGTCTATTGTCACTGAACGTTAATGTTTACTATGAATTTTTAACGATAGTTTTTAGTAACTTTTATAAAAATTAGCTGAAAAACATTTAACACAATGATAGCAGAAGGGGAAAGTAGTAATTTACTTGCTCAGTTGGGAAATTATTGTACTTATCAGAAGTGTTTTATGTCATTAAAGTTAGATTATATAAAGAATGGGCATGATGAAAACAACGAATGTAAATAATTATTATTCACGATTTTCTGTAGTAGACTCCTTTGGTAACGCATAATCGTGAGGATTAAAATGTTTCTTACAAACACACCAATGTTTCGAAGGAGTAAAGTTATCTCTATCAACCACTGTTTTAGGCGAGTTTTGTCTCGGAAACATATGTCCGCCTTTTGTTTCCGAACAAAATAGAATTGCACAACACAGGCACAATTAACAAGGTTTTTTATTTGCTGGTGTACGAAATAATTATAATAAAACACTATAAACTTTTCCCGCGCCTAACGATAACTTTTGACACGACCTTACGCGCCAATGGCACCAACTGGTGAGCCTGAAAACGTTAGCCCTCATTCTATACGTGCCTAGAAGTAAAACTGTGAAGCAAACTGCCAACAATCAAGGTATATTTCAAAAGGGTCGAGAGTTGTGCAAATAAAATCAGCTAGCTCAGTAAGTCTACTCTTCGAGTTCACACATTCGCGGCACCTCTAGTAAATTTATTTCATGTTGACTTGAGTCTGTGTTAATCGAAAAAGAGTGCATTTGGGCTTAAAACAGAAAAGTTAGTGTACTTCATATTTGTAACTCCAAAAGTGTACATGTACTCTTTTTAAAGAGTTTGTGACCCCACCTATAATAGTATTAGTGACAGAATATTATACCGCATCTATTGCTGACCTGGATTTAAATATTTTCCTCTACCAATTGCCGTACGATAATTTTCTTAAGCCTATTCGCTTAAATCCGGTCGATACTTGGTTGACCGATTGGTGTATGTCTGTAATTGAGCGATAGAATTATTCAGGTTGTGTAAATTCATATTTATGTTCAACTGAACTTGCTTGCGAACATAACTTCATAATTTATCTACGTTTAGCGGTAGAGATCTTTTAGCAATTTTAAGTGTGATTTGCACAAAAGGAAGTTGTGCCGTAGTAAGGAAAATGGAAGATTTTCAACTTCTTGCTACCTGAAAATGCTGATAGAAAACTATATAGATTTTCTTGAGGTCGATAGTCAGTTTTTAACAGTCAGTGTTGAATTTGGAAAATACAATTACCCACACTAATAAAACACATAGTGCAAAATACGAAATATAAAGATGTAACGTACCTCCATTATCACTTGCAGTCGACGATCCACAAAAATACTCATAAAATTATACTCAATTTCAATTAGAAGTTCGAACATGTTCGTATAAAAAAACGTTCTGAAGGAGTGAATTCGGTTAGGTCAGAGTTAATTACCATGGCGTAGGATCAGATGACATTTACGAAAGTTCACGGAGTTCGTCATCTGAAAATAAATAAAATAACCTACTCTTATCGTTCAAGATCAAAAAGTTATCATTTTGTTGAAACTTAGCTGTGCTTATTCTGAATTTGCAATAAGTATAAGAGAATGAATAATTGAAAAATATATAACCATGTCTAATTCGGATGTTTATAACGATTTGACTTTGTAAGTTGTAACAGAACTACGAGGGGGAGTAATCACTTCTAAAAAAAGGTGGCCAACGTACTACATACTACACAAATTGTTATTAATTGTTGACATTTCTCAAATAAATATAGAATTAAGAAACCAACCATAATAATACCTAATTTTAATATTGTTATAACTTAAATTTCCCTAGCTATTCACACCACTAGTAGGTAGCTTCAGTGGACCCCAATTTAAAAAAAAAAACTGAATTTGTTAAATCAAAACGAAATATAACTAGTTATTTTGGAAAATTATTAAATAATGCTGAATTTATAAATGCAAGATGAAACTATGATACTGTTATAAAATCTTATGTGACATTACATGGTACTACAGCAGTACTTTATGGGTTCTATAGGAAAACCACATCATAGAATGATCAATATACTACATAAGTGATTCCCCCTCCTCAGATATGTACTACTTAATGTGCATTGTTACTATTAATGTATTTAATAATATTTAAGGTATATCACGCCGGAGAAATTTTATATTGAACCGAAAACAGGCGATGAGTTATTAATTATTGATAGACCATCTGAATATATAACTGTACAAAGAAATGTTGGACAAATTCCAGCCGTCAGTAGTCGTAAGGACTTTTGTGGTTTGCTAGGTTCAATTAACTTATTGGCAGGTTGCTATTTAGTAATCGCCACACAACGTGAATTAGTAGGATATGTTGCTGGTCATGCAATATGGAGATTAGCAAAAACTGAACTTCTTCCTTATTGTAAAAGCCTATTGCATTTAAATGCAGAACAACAACTGGATAATAATTTATATCTAAATATGGTTGAACAGGTGTTATCAACACCTTTTCATTATTTCAGTTATAGTTATGATATTACACATTCCATACAAAGGTTACATGATATTAGTCCAGAGTTTTGGCAACAGTCTTTGTGGGATAGAGCTGACCAAAGATTTGTCTGGAATGGATATTTATTACAATCTTTTAAACATTTGGAACTAAAGAATTTTTGTTTACCTTTACTTCAGGGCTTCATATCAATTAATCAGTGTGTTATTAATGGGCATAATTTAACTTGGGCTATTGTATCTAGAAGAAGTATATCAAGAGCAGGGACGAGATTATTTAAAAGGGGTTTAGATAAAGATGGTAATGTGGCTAATTTTGTTGAAACGGAGCAAATTATAGAGTATCAAGGTGATAGAGCCAGTTTTGTTCAAGTGAGGGGCTCGATACCGCTATTTTGGCAACAAAGTCCCGACTTAAGGTATAAACCACCTCCAACATTGTTAGAAATTGACCCACAAGAACAACATAGTGCTTGTTTACGCCATTTAGTCAATTTAGCAGAATTATATGGGAAACAAGTAATAGTCGATTTAGTTGATCAAAAAGGTGCAGAGGGAGCATTGGAAAAAGCTTTTAAGAACACCATTAATATCCTTTCTTATCCGTCGGTACGTTATGAGCCATTCGATTTTCATGCAGAATGCAGAAAAATGAGATGGGATCGTCTTTCTATATTAATTGATAGAGTTGCCTTGGATCAAGATGAGATGGGTTTTTTTTTTAATTTTAAGAGATGGATCCCTATCTTCATTACAAGAGGGTGTTTTTAGAACAAATTGTATTGATTGTCTAGATAGGACAAATGTCGTCCAAAGTATGTTGGCACATCGCAATTTAGAAATTGTTTTAAAGAAGCTTAATATTTTACAACAGAATATCCATTTAGAACAACAGTACTCATTTGAATTGTTATTTAAAAATGTCTGGGCGGATAATGCAGATGTAATAAGTACTCAGTACTCAGGAACGGGTGCCCTTAAAACTGATTTCACTAGAACTGGAAAGAGAACAAAAATGGGATTAATTCGAGATGGTATTAATTCATTGACGAGGTATTATAAAAATAATTTAACAGATGGTTTTCGGCAAGATGCTATTGATTTATTCCTTGGAAATGGTAAACCAGTTTCTCCTTTGACAGTTGAAAAAGGCTGGAGATATGTAACATTCCCCTCAGTTTTATTAGTGGCTATTGCAATGTTTGTGGCTTCTGCTGTATTTCCTTCAGAATACTCCACAGAATCTTTATTGTATTTACTCTTCTGGGGATCTATGGTTTCTGCCACAGCGCATACTATATTTAGATATGGAGTAGAATTTGTTGATAAACCAAGGTTATGCCAAGTTTAGTGATTCTAGCCTTTTTTTATTTTACTTATATCTAGTGATGGGCACTATCGAATGATTTGACTATCGAATAATTACTGAATGATTGAATCCAACTATTCGTTTTAGTATTCATTTCATTTGAATAGTTTTATTCATTCGTTAAAAATTCATGCATTACTCATTAGATTGATTGGAATAGTTTTAAATTCAATCATTCTTAATTCAGCTATCGAATTATTCGAATAAGTACCAACTATCGAATTATTCGATAGTTCCCATCACTACTTTATCACTGTATAGATGTGTTTAGGTGATTGTATTTGTATACCAGGTGTTCCACGCAAGACTTTTAGGGCTTGTAATATTAACTGCTAAGAGATCACCAAATGAAATTTGATGTAATTTTGGAGAAATTAATGAAACACAATAGACCGATGTGACCAAAAATTATGTGGGCTCTATTCATATACTTAAAAAAAATCAATATATTTTGTTACCATACTAAAAAAAGAAAATTGTCATGCACTAAATTTCATTATTTCTCAAATAATGAAAACCAAAAATTGCTTGATAATATGTGCTCTTTGATCACTAAACTTCTCCTAAAATATTCTGTTTTAGAAATCTTGAAAGTTAATTACGTATATTGTTGCCCAAATCTAGGCATGTTAATGCGCAGATCGGAGGTAAAGAATTTAAATACTTTCAAATACTGGATCTACAAAAGTAATAATGTGTCCGCCCCTACCAGTTTAATGTATTGTTTGGGCAATTAAACATGAATCGGTTTATTGCCAATTATATTTACAGTGATACCTCAGCATCAGTCAAAGTAAATCCCTTTCAGAAATTGGAAAAAAAGAAATGCAATTATAGGTTTCTATTCTAGTAGAACCATCATTTTCTTTTAATTGAAAACTGCATAAATGGAAACATCATTTTATAAATAGGAATAAAACAATTCAATTTGTTATCAATTATTATTTTAGTAACATATGGCCCTGTTCCGGTGGAAGATATTTTTAATAATAGGAGTGACAGTTGCCTACGTCATCATTAGAGACCGCATCTCAGGTAGTCATTCCAGTTATAGACTTATATACAACTCTCTTACAATTAATAAAATGAGACTAAATATTGTGAAATGCAATGGTACACGATTTTTTAGGAATTAATTAATAACCTTCACACACGTCATTTTATTGTATATTGTTAATTCCTTGCAAAATACAAAATTAATTGAAATGTGAGTGCCATCATGTTACAAATATAAGCGGTATTGTCATCTCTTAAATGTAGAAGATTAGTATTTAATTAATTACTGAAGAAGTTTATAATTAATTTTCCTTAATTAAACTCATTTGAATTACCTAAAACTAAATAAAGCACTAAATTAAATGTAGGTTTTGTATGATCATAAAATGTCTGTTATAAATTGAAAACGCCTATAATATGTAGCAGTTTCGTTGACGCAATTACTGTTGTGTATGATCTACGCCAATTTATTTTCCAGTTTTAAAGCTGGGGTTCCAAAGCTTCGGCTTTGGAATCGGGGGTTGTCAAATTTACGGTGTTTATGTTCTGATTCGAATCGATATTCCGATTTAATTCGATATTTCGGTTTAATTTTTTTTTTGCGTATCGATTAAAAAAAACGCTGCCAATTACTTGGGGATCAGAACTTCCTAATATTTTTTTTAGACCGATTTTGCTCATCAACGAACTCAATCTCTTCCTTGACCTCTAGAATGTGTGTACCAAATTTGAAAGCATTATCTCAAAAACTGTAGCTGCTATCGCGAACACACACACAGACAGAACATTTTTTTCTGTCTGAAATTTTGTGTATCGTCATAATTCGTCGAGATTCGTCCAGAAATGCAATAAAAATATTCAAAATTTTTTTCACGAATACATAACTTCCTCACTTTGAAGGGTGAGGAAGTAAAATGATTCGAATCGATATATCGATTTTTCGCCCAGACCTAATACAGAGTACAGTCAATATTTGTAGGTAATATAGATAGAACGATCATAGTATATTTTTGTGCTATATATGGGAATGCTATACCATAACTGTCAAAATGAAAAAAATGTTAAATCTATGGGTACCTCTAAATGCAATAGATGAAACATCCACTTTTTACTTCTTTTAACCCTAATTTTTAACATAAAAAGCTAAATATCTTGGTTATATGGTAGAGGGTTGATGTTTCCGAATAAAAGAAGTTCAAAACGCCTATCTGTAATAGAGGTTGAAATATTGAGTTTTTTGTATTTTTATCACTTATTTTTAGTAAACAATGCTAAATATCTCAGCTCCTATTGAGGATAAGAGGACAACACATTGCTGAGAAAACTTTTAATATATTGTCCTGAATTTCAGAGACCATTTTAAATATTCAAATATTACTTTAAGGTGTCGAACGGTTATTTTCTTTATATAAGAACATTTTTTCACTGCAGAGGACATCACTCATAGAAATGACTGCCGAGCTCATCCAGATTTTAATACTTATGTACTGTTTCACAATATTATAACTTATATACAGTTGCTTATTTACAGCGCCCATGCTCATTAAAATCTACCCAAGAAGCCAGCTACTCAGGATCCACTGTGAACCATGTGTGAAACAAAAATTTCAAATAGTTTTGAATAATCCGTGACTTAATACTATGTGTTATATAGTGAACCTTTTTACAGGCAAAGAAGTGGACTTTTCTGATCCTAATGTAAATTTGGCTTCTTTGAGAAATTTTCTGTATTTTACATATGCTCCGGCTACATTTGTAAGCATAGAACGATCGTTTTCAGACTACAAATGGATTTTTATTGATAGACGCCAAAATCTAACTCCAGATCATTTAGAATAATTATTAATAAATAATAAATAATATACTTTTATTCCAATGCACAAAATAATTGTTATAGTGCAAGTGTTTTTTACTAAATGTTCAGCTTTCATCTAATTTTGGACTACAAAAATCGTCTGTTAAAAGCATAACGTGAGATATTGTCCATTTTGTATTGTATATCATTTTTGCACGAGAATATTAATATTTGCACACAAACTGATTTTGCCCTTGATATTCGCGAAATTACTAAGTTGCAGTCTCTAATCATCATCAGCCACTTTTCACCCGGTACATATTATTGGAGAATTGATGCAAACAACTGTCCCTTGTAGCTGATATTAAGAAGATTGAATTACACGGTAGAATTGAATAAACAAATTAAAAGTCCCTATTTATTAAATCGACTTTTATCTGAAGATCTCTGCACGCTTTTATAAGGCAATTTGACCCTTTATCAGAATTTGCAATTTGCAACAATTTGGCCGCTAGAGAAAGTATTTTTTTAGTGGGTCACTACATACTCACACTGATTATTCAAAAGAATTTGAATACGATGAAGCTCAATATATGTAAAATAGATATTTAAAATCATGATTTGACGATATTACCAGTGTGAGATAATTAAGTTTCTGTAGCCAAAAATGATCTCTGTTCGCCTGGAAAATGTTTTTTTTTTTACATTTTATTTGTTGATTTTGACAATAATATTAGGTCTACTGTATTTTTTTAACCTTTAGAAGATAAGCCCAACTATTTGTTAAGTGCCATGGTAGCTATCTGGTATACCTTATCTAGGCGGACGTTGAAAATATTACCTATATAGTGAAGGTTAATTTAAACCATTGACTGCTGAAGTTGGGCATAAAAACTTGGGTTACAACATACAAAAATTCACCAACTTCTGACAGAGAGAGCCAAATAGCTTTATTAAAGTATGGGGCTCCTTTATAGTAAAAAATAGTAGTAGTTAAAAATAAAATAGCAAAATATATATGTATGTCCACGTTTTTCTAAGTGTAACCCCCTTCTAGACAAATGTACCATATCTCATTTGGTTTTCTCTTACACTAGTTGAAATATAAGCCCGGAAAATCTTAGATGGAATGTACCCTACATCCTGGTATTTTATTATATTATAATTTCAGTGTATAAAACTGTCTTATTATATAGCTTTAAAAATAACTTTTTATTAAAGAGAAACTGAGACAAGTTTAACATTGATGCTATCTTAAGCTATGAACTAAATTAGAAACTAGGGCAGGTCACCTCTTTTTTTAATCATGTCCCTCAATTTCCCACAGCACACTCAGCACAGCTTTATATGCCAAACTTGTTTTAATTTCGCTTTACCCGAAACATATTGTAAAGTGCATAATTTCATATGTCTAAGGAAATGTGTATCTTTTAAAACAATAAACTTTGTTAATTTGAACTTAAAAGTGTTAATTTAATATTTTATATGTATTTGTTATCGGTTAGGTTATATGCAGATAAACTCTAGGATCATCATACATATGAAAATAACGAGTTAAAAAATAATGGCAGCTAACACGTTCTAAGGTGTGCACGACAGTGTTTTTATATGAAGTGGGGTAATGAAAGTTTATTTTAACATATAAAAATCCTTAATCTCTCAAGAATAAATTATTATTTCATATTAGATTAAAAAAAAGGTAAGTAGAGATGAATTTATCTGTATGTATGCTGTTTAACTGTTTATATCGGTTATTGATTTGGACTGATGTATGGAATGACTTTATCGGTCTATTTTTTTGTTTTGCGATAAATCAAGAGACAACCTGATTGGTTGTACAAAGCCAATGAACAGGAGAATTTTTTTATGTTTATTATATTGGGTGGGACAAAACTATGAAGCATCACTTATATTTCTGCAAATGTTAACTTACCCCAAAAATTCTTTAAATAAAAGTTGAAAATGTAATTTTTTTACATATCTTGGTAGTGTTTTTTTTCGTAATTTTGATATTAGAGGTGCGACAATATCATCGGTGTACTTTTTTAATAAAACTATAACTCCTATTAAAGAATTGATGTAAAATTTGATTTCCTTTTTAAATGAAAAAAATTTCAAAATAAATCGGCTTTATTTGGATGGGCCTCAGCCAAAAGTTGCTTAGGCCCTTAGGCCTAACCAGCAAGTTCTCCCTAAAACTTTTATTGCTGTCAAGTTAAAATCTGCTATGAGAAGATTTTACAAATTTTTCACGGTATACACCCATTCATTATGGAAAACTTGCTTCATCGCAAATACGGCGGTTTCTTGGTATTTATTATTTTGCGAATCAGATATATAATGAATATCACTCTGATATTCATAATCATGAAGAGTACAAATAAAATAGAATACAAATCAAAAAGTGTATTTAGTTTTCATTGTCCTCATCATCTGAGTCGGAAAAGAATCTCGAACATCTTCGTCGGTGACTAGATTTCTATAGAAATGTGGTCAGTGTCACACTCCATGTGCATATGCCTAGAAATGAGGAACTTGTCATCTATTATTTTCTGTCTTGTAAGGCAACCATGCACATGGCAATAAGGTGGCTGTTTTTATTTTGACTATCACAGCAATCTGAATACATTGTGACATGCTTTACATTTTTATCAATATCTTTTGTGAGAAATTCGTACAAAGAAGATCCTATCTCATTGCCTCCCCATTTAGCAATCGTTTCATGCCAAAGATAGCAATAAACTTGACCCTCATCACAGTCATGAATAATTAAGTTAAATATTTATAGTTGCTGCTTATAAAATGCCTGTGAATTCTTGACTTCGGGCGTTAGGAGGCATTACTGAAGATTGAATGTGATTTTTTGCTATATAGTCATTTTTTTTGGTTCCTTTTTAGCAGATTTTGCACTGTAGCCGTAATCAGCATTAAGGTCATTTATCTTCCAGTTGTGTCTGTTGTTGTCATTTTAATTTGCATTCCTAATTTGCCAAACGTAAAAGAAGTGTCTTGTTTTTTTTATAGATATGAAAACATTTTCTCATAAATTTTATGGTTCACTGGTCTTTCCAAAAACTTTATGTTACAGGCATCATGTTGAGCTGCCACTGTATAGTGAAAAGGTAAATATTTTTGCTTTTTTCTATCCTCACATTTTGGCCTCGTATCGCCCTCTTTACCAGTTCTTCGATTATTTTCTGGTAAATGTATTTCTTGATTACCATCACCTTCTTCAATAAGGTCAAAAATAATTCGGTTTGCTGCTCTCTAGAGCTCATACTGTCGTCAGAATCTCCAAACAGACCAGCTACACGTGTTCACTTGAATCGTTGGACTCTGAATACGCATTTTCTTGTATACGAATTTTGTAAAATGCATTCAGATTATTTGAAAGAATATTATATTTTTCTATATTCTCTAAAATAAGAGAAATACTAATCCACTCAATAAATCCATATACCTTAGAATGAAATTACACTTTCACATGCTGTTATAGTAAATTTGTATAAATCCATATAAATTAGAAAGAAATTACACTTTCACATGCTGTTATAGTAAATTTGTCTCGGAAAAAATGGATATACTGGGACTGCGTGGCTTCATAAATAACTGGTTAACTTCCTACCTTGAGGATAAAAAAATGGTGGTAAAAATTGATGGTCATCTCAAGTGAATATAGTATAAACATCGGAACCCCTCAGGGGGAGTGTCTTAGGACCTTTAATTTTTCTACTTTACATTAACGACATTGTAAACTTTATTAGTCATGGTAGAATCTTTATGTATGTCGATGATGTAATAATTCTCCTTTCTGACACAAACATAATACAATTGTATGAAAAAATCATCCATAAAAAATTTCAGCGAATGGTGTGCAAAAAATAGACTAATAATAAATAACAGTAAAACAGTACTTATAGAATTTAAAAATAGTCACAGACCATCACAAAATTTCAACTTCACATTTAATGATATAATAATAAAGTCATCTAAATCAATAAAATTCTTAGGCACTATCCTAGACACAAACCTCATGTGGTCCGAACACATAGATTATGTATGCAACAAACTCAACAAAAGCTTTTATATCAGCATCGTCAAGTTGTCCCGTCAGCAAAGGATAGTTGAAAACTATTTCTTAGACACATACGTATGTGCAAAAATCCTCATCGGGTACTGCTGTAATATGTAAGACATTTTTGCTCATCTGATCCCTTATAATGTTCTAAATTCATTTTATTTCAGGTAATTTTGTTCTTTGGCCCATCGTTTTCCAGAGTAATGTTTTTGTGAACTTGAATATAGAAAAGAGCCATTTCAGCTAATACCATTCACTCGTAATATAAATTCACAAAATTAATTTTCAGTGATGATATCTGGCGTGGTAAAATTTCATGAAACCAAAAAAATTCCTCGTCACCAAAAATTACAGATAAGAATGACCGATTTGTAAATGACAGTTGAAAAATTGTTCTTATATATCATTCTTGACGCAAAAGATAACCAACTTAAGGTGAAATTTAGAATTGACTTAGCATTTTTTGGGCCATTTAAAATCTGCATTTCATGTAATGGAACCTAAGGTGATTACAAGAGATGATTTATGAGCGACTTAAAAAATCATCTTATTGTTTAAACACTTACAAAGTTAATTAAATATAAATATGTATGTAAAGTGGATTTACTCACTATGCTATACTTGCTCAAAATCTACTAGCTTATCCTTTGAACATTTACAAAGTTAATTAAATATAAATATGTATTTACAGTGGATTTACTCACTATGCTATACTAGATTAAAATATGTTGTCTTTCCATAATTCATTTATCCAATTATTGGCCAGCACCTATATGAATCCAGGAAGAATATAACAGCATTGTAACTCGATAAGTTAAGAACAAATAAAAATATAATAGAAATATAGTAAAATATAGTAGAAATGCAAATAAACATTAGAGGAATTGGCAAAAATAATTTTATAGAAATGTGTACTACTATCCTAGCTTCGCACTTGCTTGGATGCGAAGTGGTCTAAACCATGCCCTTTCAGTGTAAAGCGGTTTGTTCATCTTTGTTCCACACTAATGATATTTCTTCTCTCTGCACGGCCAAGTGCCAAGCTAGAATCGCTTAGTAGTACTCTTTAAAAATACTTCTCAAGAGATGTTAAAATGCTCAACATATCCAATAGTCAACTAATTATTTTGATTCTGTACTTAAGCTTTCATCATTTACAGGCATAATATTAACTACAACTATTTTACTTTCTCATCTATATAATGTATTTGCTTTGTGAAAAAAAAGTCGTTTCAGATTATGATAAAAATGGACGTTTTAAGACCCAAAAATAGAAAAATTATCAAGCCATGCCTTTTGTGTGTTGCTGGGCATTGTGCTATCATTTTCTCAAACACGCCTCAATGTGTCTGAAACTTCACATAAAATATTTGGGGGTCCAAGAAAGAATCCTAGAGAATAGCAGCGAAATTGGAGCACCAAGGAGGGCATGTCTTAAGTGGGCCAAAAAAAGAAAACTGCATCAGATAAAAAAAATATTACAAATAAGAATTGGTCAGAATAAGGGGTTATATCGAAAAGAACTTGACAATATATCGTCAGATTAACCGTTCTTAACAACTCGGGATTTGGGAATATACTTTGATAGTAAGCTAACCTTCAACGAACACATTGAATGGACCTCCACGTCTGCCCTGAAATTACTAGGGTTTATATTACATAACTGTCGAAGTTTCACAGACATAAAGGCTCTTAAAACCTTATACTTTTCCCTAGTGCAATCTAAACTGGAATATGGTGGTACTGTATAGCACCCACACTACAATACTCATGTAAATTTGCTAGAACTTGTACAAAGACGCTTCCTGAAATGTTTAGCTTTCAAAGTGGATAGCACATATCTGACGCATGGTATTGAACAACATTTCTTAACCACCAGTTTGACCTTCAAACTATTTTTTTTTTAAAGTTTTTTGGTAGATCCTTACTGGTGCACCAATTTCACTGATTTTCAATAAGGTTCATCCTTGGACCTCACAGATATTATATGTAAAATTTCAGATTTCTACGACGAGACATGTTTGAGAAAATGGGGTCATAACAATGACCAGTGACACACAGACGGCATGCCAATTCAGATAAATTTTCAATTTTCGGGTTTCAAAACGCCCGTTTTTATCATAATCTGGAATTTAATTTTTCTCACAATGCCAATATTTCCTCTATCTATAGATATGAGAAAGTAAAATAAAAATAGTTTATGTATATCCCCCCCCTTCCATCACAAATACACAGGTTAGACATTGCCACTAAAAAATGGTGTAATTTTCAACAGAAACTTTCCACAAATTTTCTCATCTATAATAAAATTACTCACCTTTCAATTCGTGGTAACTTATCGTTTAAATTTTTTGATCTGAATTTTTGAAACTGATTTTGTCAATTTATCTTATGACAGTGATATCAAATGAAAATTTTCAATAGTAAATGGCTAACTTTTACCTATTTTCCATATATTTTTCTGGTTGCTCCATGATTACTGATCATGTTATGCTTAAATCAGGCTCACAAGGTACATTCCAGAGCAATAATCTTCCCACATTGTTTTCATTACTGATTGGCAGCCCAATATTTTATAGTTTTAAATATATATATATATATACATATATAATTAT
>JANEYF010004895.1:0-18594 GCA_029963845.1 Rhamnusium bicolor | reverse complement strand
ATATTTGCGCTCCGCCCTCTATGATCGAATACCTGTAGTACGTTTCCTGTGCTACTAACGCCACAATATTAAAAGCAGAACTCCTCTACGCCTACTCTGTCCTGCGTGCGCCGGTCATACTTCATTCTGTTTTCATTGTGTTTAGTGAACGTCACAGCCGGAAAATCGTACGTAATAAAAGTTTACAGTGTTAGAATGGGAAAACAATCAAGATCTGGCTCATCAGATCGCTCTGAATCCGAGTAGGAGACTTGGGACCCTCGGACACTAATAGCTAGAGTAAAAAACCTGGAGAAAGAATTAGAGGAACGCAAGCGTCGTGGCCGCAAACGTCATCACTGTCATCGTAGTCGTAATCGAGGCCGTGGATGCAGTCACACAAAAAAGCGAAGGCGAAGCCGAAGTTGTTCCTCTAGGCAGAACTCCAGGGACCGAACCAGACCATCTAACTCAGTACTAGATACTGATATAGAAGGCACTACGACTGACCAACAGTTAGAGGAAAACCACGTTGGAAGCAGAGGTTAGTTTATTCTTTCTAGAGTAATAGTGTCTCGCCCCCCCCGGGGTATCTTGAACTAGTTTTAAGATGGCGTATACCGTATATTACAAGTTAGTCACGATGAAACCTGCAGACACTGACAGTCCTACGATAGATGTAGGACGTTAC
Organism: Rhamnusium bicolor; assembly: GCA_029963845.1. Taxonomy (NCBI): domain Eukaryota; kingdom Metazoa; phylum Arthropoda; class Insecta; order Coleoptera; family Cerambycidae; genus Rhamnusium; species Rhamnusium bicolor. The sequence goes on along the minus strand of JANEYF010004895.1, from coordinate 17,924 downwards.
TCGCTATTAGATGGCGACGTCAGGACAAGGATACAGCATCCTTCTATTATCTTAATTTTATAATCTGCCACTAGATGGCAGCATTTTACTCGCTACTAGATGGCGACATCAAATACAAGGATATAGCATCCTACTATTTCTTTAATAACTTGCCACGAGATGGCAGCATTTGTGTCTAATATAGTTGGTTGCCTATATATGAGGTTCTCAAATACAAAACTGTCTTTTACCTACGCTTATCTGGTTGCCTACGTAAGAGGTTATCAGACATGGCAACTATTTGACCTTTTGCAGAGAAAACTACGTATTATAACCGTGGCTCCTTTTTTATTCACAGTGAGCGATGAGGAGCAGGAGTCAGAGAGGGATAATGTCCCAGGAGTAACACTACCGGAGGACATTTTAAGCCTTTTAGGCGAGACAAAGAGAGATGGGCCTAAGCTGAGCGACCCAGTGCACGTCGACATCGCAGCTAGATGGGAGACAATTCTCAAACAGGGCCTTGGTGCAAAGACCAAAAATACTTTGATCAAAAAATACCCACCAGCGGCCAACTGCCCGAGTATGCAAGCTCCTAGGATTAACCTCGAAGTAAAGGGTGCCGCCACCGAAGCCGCTTTGAGAAGGGATGACTGGCTAGTCGATAAACAAAATCAAATCGCCGCCTGCCTGTCTGCAATTGGGAAAATGCTGACGCACTGTCTGGAAAGGTCCAGTCAGGGAGTAGAGGATCATCATTTAATTGAACTTGCCGGGGACACGGGGCGATTACTAGCAGATATGCACTTCTCAGAATCTGAGTCCAGAAGAATTCTGATCGGCGCCAGTCTGAATGAAAAATTCAAGGAGGCTTTGGGAGACGTTCCTCCGGACGAGTAGCTTTTTGGAAGCGACCTGGGGGAGCGGCTAAAGACCAGAAAATCCATAGAAAGATCCACCCTGGAACTGAAAGGGGTGAAGCTGCCAACTCAACAGTCTGGAAAACCTAGAAAAAATTTAAACTTCAAGCGTCCGTCCAACTACAAGGTCCCTCAAAAGCGACTCCCTCGCATGGACGGACAAACCCACATACAGGGGGGCGGCAGTTACCCAAAACACTCGCGCCAGAATCAGAGGGAGCGACCTCATCAAAACAACCAGCAGCATTTTTCGGTCTTAAATGCTTTGCAACGACGTTACGCGATTGCGATATCCTTCTTAAGGTACAAACATAGTGGCAGCCGCATATTACAACGCATGGGAAAAAAATAGTTGGACTTGTAAAGCAAAGGTATAAATGTAAATAAAAGGTATTTTACTTAATTTAGGATAAATACCGGTATTTTCAATATTTGCATCAATTCCTTCTTTTTTTAGACTATTCTGCACATGGCATGTCGATCGATCCTGGAGGAAAAACCTGAACAACGTTTCATCCAAAGAAAAACAAGTGTTACTTTTTATTAAATAAAACATAATTAACTATTAAAAATATGTAATTTTAAGGTCATTGTATATAAAAAGTTACGCAATGTATTACAAAAAACAGATGAGTTGGCCTTTGTAAATATGTTTAATAATTTTCTGCTTTCGCTTGAGCAAGATGAAAATACAAAGGAATTTGGGCAATACCTTAAGCAGTACTATGGAGATGAAAAAGTGAAGTGTTGGGTTTATTGCTATCATGTGAACAGTGGTCTCAACACAAATATGCATATCAAACGCATGCATAGAACCCTTAAATATATATATCTTCAGGAAAAAAACGTGAAAAGACTCGATAAAGCTATCCACGCAATTATGCAATTTGTCAGAGATAGGTTGTTTGAACGTCTGATTATTATAAATAAAAGAAAATGTTCTACGAAACTGTCAAATTTGCGATCACGTCACAAGCAGAGCGAAAATTTAAACTTTGATTTGATCATCCCAGAAAATAATGCCTGGCAAGTTGTGTCCTCAACATCAACACAAATTTATTTAGTCGAGGAAGTAAACCGAAATTGTACTGAATGTCGGCTTATTTGTACAGATTGTGATGCTTGTTTTCACCAATACATTTGCACATGTATTGATGCAAGCATTAAATGGAATATGTGCAACCATATCCACTTGATTTGCCAGTACAGAAAACAGTTTACCAAAGATGATCCTACTATATCTCATACGGGTATTATTTTTAAATTGTTAAACGTTTTACAGTTTTTTTATTATTTTTTTTAAATGGAACTCACAGTTTTCGCAGTTTTACATCACTTTCGAAAGATGACACAAGCAAGTTCGCTCCTCCACTAAACTTCCCCAACTTGGTATCGACCCTAGCCATCAGTGTTGTGTAAGGATGCATCATACTATCCAATACAGTATCGAGCCGATGATTTCATTATTATATTATATATTATATTATTAAATGAATAAATATAAATCCTATATACTACAAGACAGGTACACGAATTTAATTTATAAGAGGAAAATTTACAATTTTGTGTGTGGTGTTGGTCTCGATTATTGTAGTTGTTTAGTCTTGAAAAAACTTGTATGGGTCAATATCTTACTAGATTTATGTGATGATTTAAATATATACAGGGTGTTCCTAAATATCATGTACATACGCAAAGGGGTAAATCTCTCTGTAGATTTTCACAACTGGCATGCGCAATGATGTAAGCCCTACAGCGTAACCTATATTCCAAATTTGAGCTAAATATCTCAAAAACTGCAGGAGCTATAAAGAGAAACAAAAAAAATTCAAATTTCAACACCCTGTAGATCAGTAAAGAGGCGTTTGCTGACCTATGTTTATATAAACTTTCAGTCATGAAATAAGCTAAAGAATTACCCACTTACGTATGTACATGATATTCAGGAACACCCTGTATATATAGAAGTATCGTAACTACTTATTATATGTATTAATAGTAGTTTTTTATATTTTAGACACTTTTATTTTAGATGCCTATATGTATAGTGTTATTATTTTACTACTTGTTAGAAAAAAATTTTCCATAACATTTTCCTTTATATGCCTCTTTTCAGATGATGGAAATAATGATAATAATGAGAATAATTTAATAATTAACTTCGACCAAAGAAAGAAGGAAGAAATAGGCATTATTGATGCTATCAGCAAAAAAGGAAATACGGGAAGGAAACTTACAAAATGAGGTGGCTGAATATTTTAAAAAATTTGTTGATTATGCTACTAAAAAATATTACTACCTATGAAGAATTTAATGCGATTAAGAGATGACTTGCTCAAGTTCAACCAACACTGGCTGCCATGAAAAATAATCCTGAACTAGTATCTAAAGTAGTTAAAAATATTATCCAAAAAACAAATAGCACCCCAAAGAAGACTTTTTTAATGTCAAAAAGAAAGGGAAAGAAACGCAGTCAGGTTATAAATATACCAACCACTTCTGAGTGTACAAATATAGCAGTAAATTTGTTAAAAAATAATATTACTGATTAATACTTATTATCATTGTGTTACGATGTTACAATGTTTATTTCTAATAATAAAAGCAACTAGCACAATATTTTCTAGTTTTATTTTTTCAGCTGTGATTATTATATAGGTAATATTCAATTTAATAACGGGCTATCACATCACTATTATGTAAATACAAAAATAATTAACGTTATTATTAGACCCAGTTAAAAATATATATAAATTAATAAAGTACTTAAGAATATATTAAAACCCTTTAGTTCCCAGTGGTCTCGCGGTGAAACCACCTATTCTAATATTATATCCAAGCGTCCCGTTAACTTTCATGTATAGCCACCATAACTGAAAATAGCGTATAGCGCCCTCTTTCCGCGAATAACAAAAGTTTGGCGCAATAATTCCCTCTAGCATGAATTAGTCAATGTAAAGTTATTGTAACCTAAATTTTCTGTGAGAAGTTGTTAATCGACTAATAATTTGTGTATTTTGTGGAAAATAAATTCAAATAATGGCTGGTAAGTACAGATATCACCTTTATTATTGTTCTAAAATAATATGTGACCATCAGCAGCATGATTTTTTTCTTGTTCAACTAATTATCGTAATTTTAAGTAAGTGCTTAGCCAGCAAAACCATTGGGACTCACTGAGTAAAAATAATTTCAGATAAACAGAAATGGACATACACAGAATTGGAAAACATGGACCAGGAAGAATTTGAAATCTTCTTTGAGAGTATTCCCTCTGATGGAGAGTCTATTGTATCCGATGTCGGGGAAGAAGAAGGTGATGATGATTGTGAAGAGATGATTGACAAAATTTTGAACCCAATTTCGAATAATCAAGAGGTGGCTCTGGACTTTTACGAAATTGAAGGAGAAAATGAACAGGTACAATATAATGGGATTGAAAGGGAAAATGAAGAGAAAATGACCACTACAGAACATGTGTGGAGGAACTGGAAACATACAAATGAGTGTGCAGGAACGGAAGATGAGAAACAACAAACTATGAATAGAGGAGAGATTGAAATGATTCGCAGTGGAGAAATGGTTGAAGCGGAATATAGACGAGAATCAGAAGAGTATATCACAGAGAGAGTCGATAAAGACCAAGAAAAACAAGACAATTCTGGTGATGAAGCTTCTGCTGATGAGGATTATATCTCTGAAGAGGATATTTCGTTAGATGAACTCAGAAAAACTTTGCCATTCGACATGAAGAATATATGGTGGGTAAAAAAAAATCAAACCGCAAAAATCGAACCATTTACTAAATCTCACACTGGTCCAAAAAATATACCAGCTAATGCTGCAACTCCTTATGACTTCTTCTCGTGTTTATTTCCCCAGAACTAATTTCGCATATTACCGAGCAAACCAACCTATATGCTCAGCAGAAGTTTAAGGACGAAAATAAATATAAAAGAGTCACGGATGCCGAGATCAAAATTTTTCTTGCAATTAACATCTACATGGGAATTAAGAAAAATGCCATCCATTAGAGATCATTGGTCATCTAATGATGAAATTCGTGATAGCTACATATCTAGTCTTATGTCCCGAAACAGATTCATGTGGATTCTTGGTAATATCCACCTAAATGATAACGAACAACAATCCAGGAAAGGTAATCAAAATTTTGACAAATTGTATAAGCTGAAGTCTTTTTTGAACAAGCTGGCCGAAACCTATAAAAATCACTATGATCCCGACGAAATTGTATCTATTGATGAATCAATGATCAAGTACAAAGGGCGTTCGTCCATAAAACAGTATATGCCCAAAAAACCTACAAAGTACGGATTCGAGAAAATCAATCGGGATACGTGTCGCAGTTTCAAATCTACACCGGTAAGGTCGAAAACACAACGGAAACCCTTGTGGGTCCACGAGTTGTCACAGATTTGACGAGAGACATCACTGGACACAATCACAGGACTTATTTTGATAATTTTTTCACGGCGTTGACGCTAATGAATGATTTGAAAGCCTCAAGAATTTACGCATGTGGAACAATTCGCAGCGACCGCAAAGGTTTCCCCAAAGATTTCTCTGCTGATAAGTCAATGCAAAGAGGTGATTCGGAATGGCGAATGAATCTAAAAGGTTTAACAGCGCTCAAGTGGAAGGATAGCAAAGGAATTTTTCTTGCTTCTAATTTTCACAATCCGGAGGAGGTAACTAACGTGCAACGTAAAACAAAAGATGGAAGTAGGGTAGAAATAACCTGTCCCATGATGGTAAAGGATTATAATGAAAATATGGGTTATGTGGATAAGTCTGACCAGATCAAGTCATATTATGAGATAGACCGAAAGAGCAAAAGATGGTGGCTCAGAATTTTCTGGCATTTCATAGATCTGACTATCGTAAATGCATTTATTCTCTTTCGAATTCAGTCTGAAGGTAAATCGATCACGTTGAAAGACTTTAGAACTTCAGTAGCTAGGGGACTTATCGGCATACTGAAACGGCAAAAACGCGGAAGAAAAAGTGAGGACTTAGTTTCACCAAGCCGAAACTTAAAAAAATGGTACCAATAGAAATCCGTCAGTCAGAATCTGAACATCTGCCACTTCGCGATAAATCTCGTCTATGTGGAAACTGTAGCACTAAGGAGAGCCCACATCGCAGTAAGTGGAGTTGTACCGTGTGTAAAGTTGCACTTTGTCTTAATGACAAAAAAAACTGTTTCCTAAATTACCACTCACAGTGTAACAATTGAAATGTTTTATGTCCCGGAAGTTATCCATAGAAACAACTTATTTTTTTTTTTGTAATATTTTTTTTTTATTTTTTGTGTTTAATCATTGTTATTAAGACCATGGAACAAATTTTAGAAGGAATTTTAAAAATTTCAATATTGGTATATAAATGTTTTATGTCCCAGTGGTTACCCACAGAAACCACCTTTTTTTCTACAATAAAAAATTTATTTTTTTTTAGTTCAATCAATGTCATCCCTTACTAAATCCATTTGAAGACCATAGTACAAAATTCCAGTGAGAAATCAAAAAAACATAATTTTGGGCCATAAAGGGTGTGATGAACATTTTTAGAAGTTTTACCTATTTTAAGTCTTTTAAGCTTAAACTTAAACAGTACCATTCATTTGTCACACCAAATCATCTCTGAACTATATTGTGAACAACTTCTTTAACGATTTTATTAAGTAGGTCCTTGCAAAATAATGATCTGCTTTAATTTTTCAAAATGACCGCAATTTTAAACCACGCCCCCAATCCCGAAGCCATCGAATTTATGCTACGGCTAGACACTTGTTAGTAAGCTTACTGTCACACAAGCAACGCTTATTGAGCTATAATACAACAGTTTTGCTAAGTAAGATCTGATTTAGCTTTAGCTGTGTTCTACTGTTTTATTAAAGCTTTTTCGGTAATACTTACACATCAATATAACACTAAACTCGTTTTATCTGCAACATTTAAGCAACAGATTTATACTTTTCGCGCCCAAACAGTGTGCCGGTGTGACTAACCTCAAAAGTACTGCATTTTCTCAACAAAACAACAAATTTTGATTTTTAAATAATTTTGGTCAGTCATTTTGTCCTTTATTCAGGTACGTATAACTAGGTAAAAATGGACAACTTTATATATAAAAATTATACTAATATTATAGGGTTATATAAGTATGGCATCATGCATTTACTTTTTTAGAATGTTCAAAATCATACAAATAGTTGAAAAAGGTTCCAAACAACTGACAATAATTAAATGTCCTTGTCCCTTCTGGATGGTAATCAAATGGACAGCTGGCGTGGCCAAAATTCCGTACAGATAAATTAATCATAGTTGCCGATTCTATGCCTGACGATTCGTGGTTCAGAATGCAATGTAAATTAAAACGAAACCATTTACTTAATTACGAGATTGCTGAGGAGGAATTAGAATGAATGTTAGAAAAAGATGCAACAAAGCAGGAAGATATAGATACTGCTGTTGAACAACGTAAGCGCCCGTGGAGAATGTCGTCCTCAAAAAGTAACAGCAGCTCTTAGTGAAGATTTTAACAATCTGGTTAATAAAGTGGTAAGCTGTTTTATGTATTTTTATACGACTATATTTATACACTTTTCTATTTTAGCCCGCTTGGCAGGGCCTAAAATAAAATAAAACATAATGCATGCCTAATGCGTTGATCAGCTGCGAGAGATAAACCGCTGGTGAAGTTTGGTGTACACAAAACATCATGAAGTATAAATTGATCTATACGTGAAATATTTGTGACCTAGATTGTGAATTAAGTAATGCATGATATATGTGAACTTTGACGTACAAGATTCTTTCCAGCTCAGAGGTTAACCTCTCGATCAGCTGCCATGTTTTGACAAGCTTTTTGATGACTGCCACTGTAATATTTTCGTGCAATTTATTTTTGTCGATATGCTTTCTTAATGCAAGGTTTTTTCTTAAGATTGCAGAATCATTTGAACAACCAAGTCAGAAAGTAAATATTATTTATCAAGAAATAATACGTTTTTCCCAACAAGCACCACAAGCTGGAACTAATTTATAAACTACAATGTTGTTTGAAACCAAGACTGTAGATACTGCAGATGTTCCTATACTTCCTGGAGAAGATTTTTCTGCAGGTTTAAGTAACGGCGATTTCTCTGCAACTTTCAAAACAGCAAAAAAAGATAGAGGAAAAACTCAAAAAAAATTATAGAGAACCAAACCATGATTATAGAATACCAAAATGTTATACTGCATCAACTTCAGACTAATGCTTATAACGATAACCAAATAATAATCAATCAGTTTGCGAAATTCGAAGCCATACTGGATACATTTGGCAATAACATGACACAAAACATAAATTCATCAAATGGTACACAAAAAAGAAAAGGAATGTGTCGATGTTATTGAACAAATAGAAAGCCTAGATGGTTTAGAGAAATTAGAAGGAAGTTTAAGAGAAAAAAAGCTATGGAGGACTTAGTAGAAAAGTGATGACACTTTGTTCTTGGGCGGGGGATGCTCGAGACGAAACAGAGAAAATTCCCTTTAAAGTTCATAAAAATGTGATAAACCTATTCTTTAAAGTGATCCATTTATCAGATAAAGATTTTTCTCTAAAAGATTGTGAGGAATTCTTTAAGAATATCATAAGAAACTCTACCAGAAGAAATCAAAGCAATATGGTAAGAAATTCTGCTATGAAGAGAAGGCCAAAGAACTTAACTTATAAGAAAGAAGAACTTGATAACACCAAAAAAATGAAGATGAGCCAGAAAAGATAATCGAAATAGAGGAAGAAGACGCTGGAGATAACCGTAACCAGGAGGATGAAAATGATGCTGATTTTGAAGACGATGATGCATAGAGTTTATTTATTTATGCTTCCAGAAATATTTTTCTATTACAGAATTATTTGCCTTAAGTTCAAAAAATACTCCTTAACAATAAGTTTATGTTTGTTTATCTGTTTGTAAAAATATATAGCTTTGTAATAAAGTTTCTATGTTGCAACTTATTTCTTATATGTTAGTGCAAAAGTAATATTGATAAGTTCTATAAATTTTGAAAAGCGACATGATTTGTAACGTTATTTTCTGTGAGCAGTTTATTTTTATTTTTGGGCCATGAAAATAGTAACGTTCTACTTTAGGAGAAAGAATACCTGTGACCTGCCGATATTATTTTGAAACTGGGTAATAATAACTTTGATACCTTCTTGTTTTGAATAACCACTTTATTGATTTGTTTACATTCGGGAATAAATTAATGCCTAATCTTAGTATACCGAACAGTATTTACATAGTATTTTCGCTTGTGATCTACACTGTATATCGTAGGTCCCTGGGAAAAAAATAATACATTAATCGGACGTAAGTTATTGCAAACTGTATTTATATACCGTGGCTAGACTGTTTTAACTCGTTGTTTACTTCTATTCATTGTTGTTTTGAAATCATAATTGTCCTTTAATTCGTAGTAGTAATCCTTTGAAGTTGACACGGTCACACTAAAAGTAAAGATATTAATGATCGATATGGTAAAAGTATATATTCTAGGGCTTACCTAAGTGTGAAGTTTGATTAAATTATTCCAGGTTACATTATAATACGCCGGCATTCGTGAACATATCTCATGTAATTTAAAAGGTAGAATCTGAAACAAAAGAAGGGAATAAAACATTTTGTCTATTACCAGTTGAGTTAATATTTACCCACCGGATTACGAAAATCATTCAATGTTTATATCTTGTGAAATTTAGGTTACCACGCGTCAAAATCTCGGTAGTTGTCATTCTAACAGCTGTTAAAAAGTCAGTGTTGCCAACTTTAGGATTTCTGTAAGGGAAGTTACTATGTTTATTTAAAGAAAAATTAATTTGATTATGATTTTATGAAAATAAGGGTGGTGTATGTTATTTATACTTACTTGATGTTGTTCTGAGGTGTTGAATGTTGATCTAATATCGAGAAAATATTTTCTGCGGCGTGTTATCGGTAAAGATAATTGCGGGCGCCGATAAGAATTTCTGTATGATGTTTGAAAGGAGCATGTGACAGGTGGATAGATCATTATAGATCGAGTCGTTGAAGCATTTTAAATGAATGGGTTTTCCTAGTAGCCATTTGTGTGCACTTGATAATTAAGTTTTGAGGGGATTAAATTGGGAAATCTAATAACTTTGGAAGTGCTGGAAGTATTGAGTTGTTGAGAGGAGTTTTGTAAGTGGCCTTCTAAAGTGTGCTGACCATTCTAGATCCTACTTTTTGGCCCCCACCGCCATCTTGGGTAAGCACGTGTTCGAAAATTTTCTTTAAACTATTAGGTACTTATATGCGCATATTTCTTTTTATTTAGGGCCGTTGTTAGAGCCGTTGTTCATGGCTATTGTTTATGACTTTGTATCAAGTTCTTGGAAACTGATTGTTAGCTGTAGATTTTGTGTCTTGGATGCCAGAATTTACAATTTTTGGAGAGACGTTTTGGGCTATGATAAATACAGATATTGAGATAAAGCAGGGAACCGTGCAGTTAAGAGTTTGGAGGTTGTACGACGAAGTTTACCCTTTTAATTTCACCATCCTTGTGAAGACGTTAAGGTTGGATAAGTACCCCACATTTTTCTATTTTGAGTGGTGTCTAATAAAGTACTCCAGGTGTAGTTTGATTGCATATAATTTTGTTATACCGATTTAGGTGATATTTTGATATTTTTAACATTACAAAATAAACGATTATCTTACTATTTTTTTAAAGGTACTACCTATTATGTAAGTAACTGCGCAGTTATACTATCCCCTTGTATTGTCCAATTAATGAATACAATTGAAATATCAACTAGTTTGATAAGTACCTATATTTATTTAGATTTTTTTTATCTCGCCAGTCATATAAAGTGTGTTTTGTAACTGTAATACAACTGTTTCGTAATACATTAAGTAAAAATTCAGTATTTTATTTATTATTGGCTTAACTTTTTTAAAGTAACACTATTTTTGGTAATTTTTATAATTAGTGTGTCATTCGAGAGCTAAAGGTTGGTGAATTTAATATTTAAATTACCTGGCGCTTAACATTTTTCTTTCAAGGCAAAATTGAAATCGTTAAAAATAAACGATCACACGAATCAAGTCTCATGCAGGAGCTAGCTAACTGGAAGCATTTTAGGATTTGTTTAACATTTTAAGTCAGAACAGTAAGTATTGTTTTAATTTGAATTTAACCTGTAACAAATTTAAAAACATTTATTTTTTTTAAGGATACATATTATTACATAAATCCCACAATAAAATAAAAACATATTTTTTCTACACTGAACTGATTCTGCGGTTGGCTCCTTCTGAAACATTATTAAATATTTTAAATATATGAAGCGGCATAAAGAAAACATTACGTAAAGAGTTTTATGCCGCTTCTTCTCAGGAATGCAATAAGAGATATAAATGCATTAATTATTATAGGCCTAAGATCAGCAATAGAGTTAGTAATAAACTGAATAAACTAGGATGTAGAACAATTTCAGTAAATAAAAATAATTTAGGTAAAATGTTAATTAATAATAAAGATAAAACTGAAAAACTACAAAAAACAGGAGTATATGAGTTAAAATGTAGTGACTGTGATGCTATATACATTGGACAAACTGGAAATCTATTGTAAACAATGTATATAGTACGGGCATGTCAACACATTGTATAGAAAACAGTCATTTTATCGATTTAAATAATGTCAAATTACTCCATTCGGAAAAGAAAGGAAAGAAACTTGATCTATTAGAACAATTAGAAATAAGTAAGGCTGTTAAAAAAAAATTTAACGAATGAACAACAAATTTTTACCGGCCACCATATTTTAAATAAAATAATTTAGATTTAAAAAAATAAAGTAATATTCAACTTATAAAAACATATTTTACAATAGTTTTATAGTAGGTACCAGATGTAGTTATATAAGCAATGGACACAAATTTTACTGTTCAGTATTCTCTGTACTCTTGACAAAGGCCTAAAAAGCCGAAACACGTGTAGAGTTTGTAATAAAATATTTTTGAAACATTAAAAAGCAAATTTCCTTCATATATTTAAAACATATTTTTTCTGTTAATATAAGAAGTTATAATCAGTTATTTTAAGAAACTAACACAAAGTGTGACTTAAAGGAAAGAAAAACATGATACTATTATATTCTACGGTAACTAACTTACAGTTAATGTTTGTTATTGAATATAAACTTGAAATTTCGGTTTTCATATGATGGTCCTAAAAAATATTTAAATAGGAGGACCGTATAGGTAACTCAAAAACATTACTTAACGATTCAATCGCATTGCCAGAAATATATGCTGTTCCTTCGTTTAGAATTACATGTTTCATAGCAACCACCTTTTTGTCTTTTGTTAAAAACCATTTATTGCATTTATCTGCTGCTAATGAACTCAGTTCAGCCAGGTTAAGAAAGTTGAAATAGACATTTGATGAGCATATAGTTACTACACAGAAAAATTTAAAAAAAATGACCATATGCATCTAGAGGTAACACATCAGTAAGTATTACGACTCCTAAATAATATAAAAATGTACGATATTCTGTACCTTTCCAGTGAGACAAAACGTCAAGGCCTCGTATAGATCTATGAATTTCTGTAGGCATTTTACAATTTTCAAAAAATTTGGAAACGTTAGCAATATCCCTTGCACACCATTTTGTCCTATAGTTACCAAACCTTTCAACTCTCCAACCCAAAAGACATCTCTTCATTATACCCAAATCAATCAGATGTAACGAATCACCAACCGGAAAATCTTCTATCATATCGATGGGCAATAACATCAACGGGGTGGGTGTCTTGCTTGTGGTGTGTTCCATAACTTTTTGCTCTAAAACCCGCCTCAGTCCTTTTATCACATCCTGTTCTTGGAAAGTTGACGGTGTGAGACGTGTGAAAGTATTCTTCAACTGTGGTAAATTTAGGGCACCCATGCTTGCCATTGAAGTTGGTTATACCTAAATTACCAGATAGAACAATGAGGAAAAAATATTAGTTTGCGATAAACTTTAAAACTTACCTTTAATAAATGCTGTTGCTGGTGAGTCACATATAAAGCATCGCAATTTCAAGGTTATATTTACATTATTAATTATTAAGCCTTCAGCAAGTAGAACTTTTGTTTCTTCCACAAAAGGTTGTAGATAGGCAGTAAAGTCCGACGGTTTCCCTTTTCCACAATATATACCAATAACCATAGGTTTTAATTCAGGCAATTGAAGAATATTAAAAAGTACGGGCCAAAATTCACACTTACTGCTCTTATATATTGGTAAGCAATCTAAGCTTAACTTGCAAGAAATCGTTTTAGGAGTTACGATCATCTTGGAGAAAATTTGTTTTAAACTTGATTCAAAACCGTTATGCCAGTAGCTACCATCGCCTACTTTTGTTATCACAACTGTCTGATAAGTTTTTAAGAGGCTTCTTGGGTCTTGTGGTAGTGTGTTTGGATATCGAATGTTTATATCTTTAAATAAACTTTTAAGTGCCAAATACGACACATTAAAAGACACGGCCCAAAATCTAAATTTTTTTCTAAATTCTGCATTTTTTTCCACTTCTATAAATGAGTTGGAACAAATTTCTACATTAACAACCAAATTTTCTAGCCAATTAGTTCTACGATCATTGAAAGTAAATTCTTCAACTGGAAAAACACCTTATTTAGTTGCAAGCATAGAAATAATAAAGTATGCCAAGCAGAAGAACTATCTTCGTCAGATATACATGGTAAGTTGTAAACAGTAAGTTTCTAGATAAATTATAATATTACAAGATTATTTTTAGATTTCTTCAAGAAGTTGTATACGAACAGAACAGCCGCGGAACAAAACAACATTCTCATTAAATTTATTCAGCCTCAAAATCCATCCAGACAGAGACCTAGAAAGACAAATCCAAATAAAAGACAACGGAATGACTTTTTTTATTAGAAAACTTGATAACTCTTGTGTTCGTGTATGTGCAGAAACATTTCATAGTGTAACTCAGGTATCTAAGCAAGACCTGAAAGAAGGGGCGGTGCCAGAATTAAAAAGGGAGATACGGAAACAACGCAATCTATTATGGAACATATTAAACAATTAAAGTTTTGCAGTAGTCATTATGGACGAAATAAAAATATCAGAGGTTATTTACCTCCCTAATTATATGTACGAAAACTCTATAGAATGTGGTGTGATATACGGAAAGCTATGAATGCGCAAATAGTTTCTTACAGCAAATATTACAAAATTTTCTCAACAAAATTCAACTTAGGTTTAGGTCACCCACGTACTGACGTTTGTTCATTTTGCGAGTTAAAAAAACTGTACAATACGAAATGCTGAAGACAATCAGAAAAAAGTGGAAATTATGACTAAAGTACGGCTACATAAGTTACGTGCTAAAAATTTTTATCAACTTCTGAAGCAAGAAGGCATAATTAAAGTATGTTTTCACATGCAACAAAACCAACCTCTCCCTAAACTCAGCATCAGTGATGTATACTATTTGAGACAACTCTGGCTTTATAATCACACCATAATGATCCACGAAAAAAAGCCAAAATAAAGATAATACCTTTTCATAAGTTTGGACAAAAAATCAGTCAAAGAAAGGGCTTAATGAAGTCACGTCTGCTTTATTGAACTTTCTAAACATTTTGGAAAAAAAATATGAAAATTCTAATTTCGAGGGTTCCAAACCTTACACGTTAAAATTATTTTCAGATTCATGTCCGGGGACAAAACAAAAACTCAACAGTAATATTCGTATTATTATGTTTTATTCAAAAAAGCACGGTATTTGAAGAGATACATCACATTTTCCCTATACGAGAACATAGTTTCATGCCTCCCGATCGGGTGTTTGGGCGTACGGAAAAAATAATCAGGAACATAGAGAAAATTGTGTCTCCTAAAGAATACTGCAATATTTTTAAAAATCCGTTTACTGTCTTACGTTATGGTGAAAACTGGGAAGTAAAAGACTATAAGAGTATTGCCGACACCTCATTAAAATCTAAGTTTTCTTTTAAGAAAAGTGAACAACATGAAAAAAATTCAAAAACTGTTTCGGTTAGTACAACATATACCGGAGAACCATGCTCCCATGGGGTTTTAAAGGGCAACAAATTCAATATTCTTAGTGCTTAGACACAGTCATTAAAATGCCACCCCCTAAATAAGATCAACAAGGAGAAATGTTCTTCATCTCATACAGCATCTCATTTTATCCGAGGAAGCGAAGCGTTTTTATAACGTAGCATTGAAGAATGTTGGCCGTGATATTCCAGAAGAAACAGTGGAGCCAGCAAACAAAGAAAATGAGCCATTCATTTAGGAATATTATTTTTTTTTTCAAACATGTGTTAAGTCCATGGACTTAGAGTGTTTTGAAAAACATCTAATAAATATATTCTTACAAAAAAAATACGTATTATGTTTTTTCTTTATTATATCAAGTGATTTTTAATGTTTTTTAAACAAACATTCATGAAAAAATTTAGTAAACGGATATATTAAAATATAATGTGACAGTAAAAAATTGAGTTTATTTCCATTTGAATGTTTTGGACTATGGCAGTTTTGAAAAAAAGCTCTTCAATTGTACTTGCAATATTCGTTTATGCTGATATTGTATATTACCCGTGCTTAGATTCTGCTACCAAAAGTCGCATTCAAAAAGTACATAACACATGCTGTTTATTTATTAATAATCTGAGGAAATTTGATTACATCTCAGAACAATTTCGGCAATTAAATTGGTTAAATATGGATAATAATTATAAATATCATTTACTTACCTTTGTACATCGTTTGCTATTAACATCTACGCCTACATATTTACGAAAAAAGTTGTTATCTAGGGATGAAATTCACAACCGTGATATGAGACATTGTCAAATTCTCAGGCACGGAACTGCAGTGGGGCTTGAGTGGGCCATGGCCCACCCTGAAATGTACTTGGCCCACCCTATGGCACATCTTGTAAAACATGGAATTGAATTAAGTTTTTTAAATTGAGGTCTTGCCACAAAATAATTTGTTTTATTTGAAGAATATATTTATACATTTTTCAAAACATTATTTTTACTTGAGCAAATGAACAAAGTCCGGCTCTGGAATAATGATAGTAGGGGTCTTATGCCGGTTCTACGCCTCCCCCCACCACTTTATATGACGTCACAGCGTGAATTTGGATGACGTCACGCCGACGCCGCCCCCACCCTTTTCTATGACGTCACAGCATGACCTTGAGTGACGTCATGCCACTTGACCTTGAGAGGTGTGTATGTAGTAATAGGATGGGTGGAGGTATAATGATGTGATGTGTTAACTCTAAGTATTGGTGTGGTGGGGGCAATTCTACAGCTATAAAAGAGAGAAGAGTTTTCATATACGCACTTTTAAACTTAGCCTCCTACAGTAAAGAAACGTAATGTATATGTGTATTGCTTGTGGTGCGAGTTTTACGCGAGGTGATAATTTGCGGCGTCATCAGAAACAGACATGTAAGAATTTAACAAATAACGAGAATGGACCTCCAACAAAGCAGTGTAAACCGGATTCATATCCTTCAGCATCTACAAGTTTGCAAACAAGCAACTGCTGTAATGTAACAATTCCTGCAAACCAGATGAATTCACATAAAGGAACACTGCAGCATAGGACAAATTCTTGTGCTCCCTTGATGGATGGTGTACAAGTAATCCGAAGTGCTTTCAAATGCAGGATTGTGAGCTACAAGGTGTATAGTGAAAACAATCACTTAGACTATATTATGTTTTTTAACGAAATTAAACAAAAAGTTTTGAATTTGCTCGAAGAGATGGTCAGAATTCATAAAACGATAAAAGTAAACATGGAAGCTTTTGGCAAGTACATATTACAAACGCGGAATTTAGCCGATATTAAAACGTTTAATACACCCAATAAAATTTTGGATCAGGGTATGGATTTCAATTCTCTTTTCGATGCTTTTGTGGACACGATGGTTATGCAAACTTCAGAATTTCAAGAGCGTGATTCAAGTGTGTAAATATTTATCCATGTGGTAATAATTTTATTATTATTTTTTATTTTCTTAGGATGGGCCCTCGAACAAATTGTTTGTTGAAGTTAATATTAATAAGTATAGTCCAGTTGACGGATCGTCATATATGAAGCTACCGAAATTCTTTGAAAATAAGAAAGCAGTAATAAATATTGAAAATCAGGATCAATATTGCTTTGCGTGGGCTGTGACCTCAGCTCTTTGCCTAGCAAAAGGCTTAACAACTGATATATCATCGTACCCCCATTATTCTACAGTTTTAAATTTGACAGGTATGAATTTTCCAGTAAAACTGCGCGACATTTCAAAATTTGAAGAGATGAACAATATTTCAATTAATGTAATAGAAAAGTTTTTAGACCGACTTATTAATTGTTGGAAAATTTTTTTGGGTAAGGGTCCTTATTTTGAGAAAAACTACTTTTTTAACTTGCCGACGTTTCGGTAATTTTTATTACCATCTTCAGGGCAATTAATTATGAGTTTTTCCTGGTCATCATAAAATATATATAAAACATGAAACAAACAGATAAAATCGTTGGGTATTAAGAAACCTTCTTTAGTGTACTTATGTAACATATATACACATATATATATCACTTATAAAGGTACAATTATCAGACTGTAGTGTGTAATGGTAATGACACGTAATGGTAATGACACGTGTCATTACCATTACACACTACAGTCTGATAATTTTACCTTTATAAGTGATATATATATGTGTATATATGTTACATAAGGACACTAAAGAAGGTTTCTTAATACCCAACGATTTTATCTGTTTGTTTCCTGTTTTATATATATTTTATGGTGACCAGGAAAAACTCATAATTAATTGCCCTGAAGATGGTAATAAAAAATTACCGAAACGTCGGCAAGTTAAAAAAAGTAGTTTTTCTCAAAATAAGGACCCTTACCCAAAAA
>JANEYF010004894.1:0-41944 GCA_029963845.1 Rhamnusium bicolor | reverse complement strand
ATTCAATTCAAGTTTTTCCCCTTGTAAAACAAATTAATAATAATACCTTAAACATACAAATTTCAACATTTACTATATTAATGTTCTCCTTTTTTGTCTATAATTTATATTTAAGTAAATAATTAAACAGTTAAATCAGTCTCCTTGTTCCGAATAGTATCTCATTCCAAACAGAAATTCGAAGGTAATTTCTTTTTATAAAATTTTATTTATAAACTATATACAAAACATTTGCTATTTATAAAAACTATAACTAAAAGAGTAAAATTTAGTAATTATGTAACATACAAGAAAATTCTCTATCATCGAGGCAAACATCTTATCACTAACATTTCATATAAGGCTTGCTTTTTTACTTTTAGTAACATATCCCTTAAATTATTTCAAATTTTTTGTACATTACCATATATAACTATATATTAAAACATTTATCACAGAACTTATTAATTATAGATTAAATATTGAAATTCATGTATTCAACACAAAATTCACTACAACCTTATAGAAGCAAACATCTTATCACTAAAATTTCTTAAAGACTTTTAATTTTAGTGACCTGATCTCTACAAATGTTTAAAAATTCTATGCATTACCTTTTAATTCTAAATTATAGTATATCATCACTGATATACCAAATAATAATATTCGAGTCTTTTTTATTTTTATTATTATTATTAATTGATAATATCTCATATATATTCTTACAGTTGTCTAATGACAATTTAAACTTTGTAAATAATATCATTTACTTTATTAAAACATATTTTTTTGCATAACCTCATTCTTTAATTTTATGATGTAAATTTTCCATCATTGCAACTTTAGCATATATCTGGATCAAACATGTTATTTTTTTTTAGTTTTCCTTTGTCAAATATACCATTTACTAAGGGCTAGATGTGGTGCTGGCATTTTGTTGGAATGTTAGATTTTGACAACTGTTCCATGATACTTTCCCATTGATAATGTTAATGTTATATTTGTTTTTATTTCTGGTTTATGTATGTAAAAGATTCGAATTTTATTATAAATTATTTTTGTTGACAGTGTATCATTATTATTTATATTTAATGCATCTATAATATCCCCTAATTTTATTAAAACTTGTTTTATTTTTTATTACCTTATTATTTTCAAATAAATAACCACATAATGACGATTTATATTTTTGTGTCCAACTGATTTTTATATAAATAATGCCGCCGCCTACTTCTCAATATTTATTAGACCTAAACCTCCTAATTTTTTGGGAGATATCACTGTAACCTTGAAACTCTATATAGTTGCCTATGCCACAAATATTTTCCTATTATACATTTAATTTTTTTGACAAAATAGATTACATAAAGGCAATATTTGAGCAGTATACCATATTTTTTTGACAAAACATAGTATTTATATACCAGACTTTTCTGATTATATCGTTTTAGTTATTATTTTGTTAATTATTCTTCTAGACTTTCAAATAAATGCCCAGTATTTTTATTTGATCTACAAATTTAAATAGTGAATTGTTGTCATATTTTTCTAATCCAGTTACCTATGGGTAATAAATTGCTTTTGTTCAAATTTACTCTGTTATTGGACGCATTTTCAAATATATTAAGGATCGTCATTAAATTTACAATATAATTATTTTTTATGATAACTGTAATGTCATCTGCGATTGCCGTTATTTTGTATATCTGGTTATTCACTGTAAGGCCATTTACTGAAAATGGTAACAAAATATAAGCAAGCTCGCGTGCTATTATATGTAAAAAGAAGGAAATATGTTATATATTTCCCTAATTAAAATGAAGAGTAGCACAGCAAACATATCTTAAGACGTTACGAGGAGGTCTCCTTCGCAACAAGTGCTATATCAAAAGTGTTGCACTGAAATTTGAAAGTAGGGCATGATAATGGTAATAATAAGAGCGAGTAGTGGTTGGCCGGTGTAATCTGGGCTTCCCTTAGGGCCTAAAGAATCGCGATTTCTAGATACGATTCAGACAGGCTCGACCGCGTCACATAATGCACCGAAGAAATTACCATTACAAACTTTGCCGAGCTAAGATTTTGTAATATTCATAATAGTTTCTCATTTCCCTGAGCAGCCATTCAATCTCGATGCCTTCTACAGATACAATGTACTCTATCCGACCTTCCTGCATAGATTTATATTCCACGGAAGAACTTATTTATATTTAGAAAATGAGAAAATGTATTTCATGGAGTTTATGGCGTAGACTGTAGCGGCTATAAAACAGATGCTTATTAAATGTTAAATAATATTAAAATATGGATTATTCTTCGTTAGAAATGTTTTAGTTTTGAAAGGTGTTATGTATTCCAGTTTTGTTATATAAACTAACTACACATTTTAGAATATAACGTATTCTTCATACGAGTATACCTAAAATTATGGTTTGTACTAGCTGGAACATGATGCAAAGAAAATATCTACACTGCCATTTTTTTGTTGCAGCAACATTGTCCTTTGATTTTATTGAGATGTAAGAATATCTTACATAAAACATCTCTCTAGACCACCTGTTACTAGGTAGTTACCTCTTCTCCAACACGGACAATTAACATTTATTTGCCCTTGAAGAAGGTGAATAAAGCACTGAAACGTCGACATTTTAAAAAAATATGGGTTTCTTTAACTAGATTCCTAAATCCAGAAACAAATAGATAAAAAATGTTTTTTAATGTTTTGTAAATACTTTTATTAATAATTTAAATTTTCTTTATATTTTAACTTAATTTTTGTATAGCTTTTATAATGTATATGATTATATTATTTATTTCCAATAATAAAGCAGATAATGTGATTATTATCTGTCCTCTTTATCCTCTAACTGGACTTTGTATCTGTTGAATGCGTTAAATAAATATATAAATAAATATGCATATAAATAAAGAAATAAATAAATAAACATAAATAAATAAATAAATAAATAATATAAATAAATAAATAAATAAATAAATAAACATAAATAAATAAACAAATAAATAAATACATAAATAAATAAGAATGAAGGGAGTGTTAATTTTATCCTTTTAGCTACACTTCCTGTTAAATCAAAGGTTTAATCAACTTTGTCATATTTAATTGGACTATCTTATTTTAGTTTTGAGTATTCTAGAAGCAGAGATGCTCTACATAACGCTTCAGAACAATGTAGTATAATAATATATTACACATAATAATACAACGATAACAATTTAAAAAATGAAGCATGTACCGATTACTCTTAGGCAGAGTGTCTCCAAAACACACATAAACTTTAAATGTAATTAATTCTAGACAATCTACCTCTACCTGAATTACACCTTAAAGACTTATAGACCCTCAAAGTAACCCAACTTATCGGCGTGAAAATCTGTACTTGTAAATCCATCTAAAGAAATTTTTAGATGTTACATACAAGATAGATAAAGAAATTGATTCATTAACCATTCAGTAATGTACTGAATGTACATTATTACATGTCAAATATAATAAATACTGAGTAAGAAAAAATGTTGTATTTTATAGTTACACAATTACAAGAACGGTACAAAATAAAAAACAAACAACAATTAAATGTTGAAAAGGAAGCAACAGTTAAATGTAGAAAAGGAAACAACAACCAAATAGGAAATGGTTTAAGAATTCATCTATAATATAAAAAGAGGATCCTACAAAATTTTTTACCTCACTTTTAAAACTGTTATATGGTTTTATTTGTTTCAAATAACTACGGTAAGATATTATAAAATATATTGAACTATGAAGTGAATTTTTAAAAAATGTGCTTTCATACTTTGGAATCTTTAGCTTACCTCTGTGACGTTTGGTATATGTGTGATCTTCGTTTCTTTTTTCAAATATGATATAAGTGATATGTTTACGTTTTTCAATTTAAAAATATACTGTTAATATATTACTATTGTTAAACATATCTCTACACGAGGGTTACATTAAATATTATACTATTTTGTTTTGACGAACAAAACCCTACCTATATCAGTTAGAATCCACCAGGTGACTATGTTTTTTATGATATGATTGTATGTTAATGGATGATATACACATACAAATGACTTTAATCAACGGCTATACAAACTATTTAGTTCTGAACAAATAAATGAATACGCTTAGTCTAAACTAATTTATCAATCCAAGGGTCCAAAAATTTACAAGCAGTGAAAAATTGATTAACACTCCAGGACAACATCAACTTATTTTTCGTTTGTAAAACTTTAAAGACACTATTTTTCCATTCCTGACAATTGTGATTCCATTTAATGTGCCAAATAATGTCAGGCACGTCCTATAGCAAATGCATGATGGCGGACTGGTTGATTTTCTAGGTGTGGGAGAAATTTATACACGCTACATGTACTGACTGTTAAACTTATGGGAGGAATGATGCAATATTGGCCACCAAGGCCAAAACCTCAATGCTATAGATTTTTCTTTTGGAGTAGGTCTATATGAACTTCTACTGGGCAAGAATTTTCATCATAAGTAATGACTTCCGAATGCCGCAGAGTACATTCTGTAAATACCAAATGGCCGTTGTCACAAACTGTAAAATTAGCGGAACAAAATGCGTAATATTTTAGACGAACAAAATTCTACAATAAACGGCATTCTCGAACAATTCTTTTCACGTAACTCTTCAAGAGATGGGTCTTTTGTTGCAAATACCTTCGATTTCCAAATGTCCCCAGAAAAAAATCCAGGGAGTTAAATCGGGTGACCTAGCGGGCCACTCCACAGGACCTCTTCTTCCAATCCATCGCTCAGGAAACCGATTATCCAAAAATTGACGAACTGCTATAGCAAAATGTGGAGTGGCCCATCCTGTTGAAAAAACAGTTCGCCCTCTAAAGATTTTCGTCTTCTTCGAGGATTTGGGTAATCATTGGGTCGATGATATTTTCTAACAGATCGAGGTACCTTTCGCCATTTAAATTGTCAGGAATAAAAAACGGCTCGATAATGTAATCCCCTAAGATGCCAGCCCAAACATTTAACTTCTGAGGCCTTTGGGTATAAGTTTTCATGAACAAATGTGGATTGGTTTCACTCCAATATCTATAATTGTGCTTGTTTACCTTCCCATTTAACTGAAATGTCAATTCATCAGAAAAACACGTATTGTACAGTAGATTGGTATTACCGTTTAATTGTTCACAGAATTCAAGCCGACGATCGGGATCATCTTCGTTTATACGTGTACCAATTTAAATTTATATGGATGAAATTTGTGGGCCTTTACAATTCGATGAACACTGCTTCGTGATACACCGGAAGCCTCAGCTACTTTCCTGATCGATTGAGTATTATCCATCTGCAAATGACCCAAAACTGCCACTTCGACTGCTTCATTCCTAATCGGTCGCTCAGGTTCATGCTTTTTGTTTCCTACAGAACCTGTTTTAATAAATTTTGTCAATAATTGTAAAACATACTAAGAACCAACCCTTCTATCTGGGTGATTTCTATTGAATATGCTCTCCGTAGCTCTAGCACAATTATCGTTTTAAAATAAATGCTGACAATTTCTATTCTCTCCTGAAGGGTATAAATCATTTTAAGAACTCACTCGGGTAAAATGTATCTCGATTTAAAAATGGTTGTGAACAAATTAATGTTCAAGGACTATGAAACACTTATGAGTCTTTTATTATTCTAAAATTAAACGGAGAAGGAAAATGTTTTTTGTCGAAAAAATTCGTGTTGATTTGCACTAAAAAAATGTAGTTTTTTTGTAAATTCCAATACGCAGTGCCGGGTATTTTAGATTTTTTAAACGATTTCGATTGTGTGTAATCATCAAAAATAAAATTATTTTCCTTAAGAACGAATCGATAAAAGTTAAAATACACAGTTATGTAGGGAATTGAAAGACCTTTCAAAATGTGTATAACTCGACCCCCCTTGCCATTTGAATTTTTTGAGGGGGGTGGCCGTGTAGGGTAGAGGGATGATGATAGGTATACAAGTATTACATTAAAATATGTCCCCCTTGGAAACAAGGTCGACGTGTTTCACCAATTTCTCAAAAAATTTTGTACTCCAAAGTTATTCAGGGTGCCTACTTTTTGTTGGGACACCCTATACAATATTATTTGTAGCTTTTGGCCTGAGATGACTATTTGCATAGTTGAAATCGTCTGCCAATGAACAAGAGTTTTTAGAGAATAATAAGTATTTTATTTAAGGCGTTATTATATATTCAACTATAGTACAAAATACATATTTGCAGCTAGAAATTATAGCAAGAATTATCCTTTTGAAAGAATAATAGATTAAATGTACTTAGTAAATGTGATATATGATAAAAGTAACAACTTTCTACTGTAGTTCATTCATTCCCCTATTCTAAATTTATATCACAAATGAGTAGCGAAACATAGCAGCAGCATCTGGCGTTTCTGGCAAAAATCGCCATTAACTCCCAGCGCATTTACACACACTAATCTAATGTGACAAAAAAATAAATTAGTATCGTCGCCCCTTTAAATAAATGACTGCCATTACCAGAAAATCATCAATATGTCGAACGTGACTAGATAAATCATTATTTAGGTGATTTTCTGATATTATCATGAAATCGAAATCTAGTCAAGTAGTTCATCAACTTATAGGGGTTGACACCGCCTTAGGGTAACAAGATGATAAGGGGATGGCATGCTAAAGCAAATACTAGATTATATAGAAAACATATACGATGATAGGTTTGTCCGGTATTAGAAAATAGAGGCATCTGCAATTTATCACTATCCATGTCAAGGGATTTGTTAATAGAGTCCCTTGATGGTTGCATTTGGCATTTACAGTGGAAGTAAACATTGATCCTGTATAAGAAACAGGATAATAAATAATATATTCGATGTTATGTATGTCAATATTAATTATATCCACTAAACGTATTATTAAGTGAAGCAACAAAATGAAACAACTATACATGGTGTCCCTGAAAAGTTGGTACAAAAAATTACCACATATTCCCAAGACGAAAATAAAACAATTATTGCACCGGCTTTTTTTAGTTTTTAATACTGGGCGTTTCAGATTTACGGTAACAGAATATAGAGCACACTTAGCTGAGTTCAACCCCCAAAATTTGCCCTTGAATGTGAACCATTTTTGAGATACAAGGAGTTTTATGGTTTTTGAATAAAACTGTAGCATCAAAGGGATTTGGCATCGGAACTTGTATCTTGTTACTAAATTTTTTGAGTGTAAAATTTACCTTGTGGTATGCCCATGTAGTAACAATTACGTAAATTCTGCTAAATTAAGATACTGTATAGTTATTATAAGGGCTGTCAAAAATTTTCCGTGGGACAGTGGCGTACGCGAAATTAACTAATACGAGAAACAATAAACTGTTACAATTTATAACAATGTATGTATAAAACTTACCATATTAACTAGCTTGATGAACTAGCTTGCTTATCACAAACTGGAGAAGATGTGCAGCCATTTTGCAGCATCAGGTATGTTTCTATGGTTGTCTCCATGAGTGATGTTCGCTTTGGTGAAAATATATTCTTATATTTTCAAAACGACCGTTCGACATCTACCGATGTAATGCACGCATACGTAAAATAGTCTTTGAACGCACTTAACGGATCTGGGGCTGCACCATCACATATTTGTCTTAATTTGGTAAAATCGGTGTCTTTATTTAACACACTTTCGAACTTTTCTTTAACGTGCTCATTTGTTGTGTCACCTATATCGTTATATCGTGCAGCAGTAGATTTACTTTGTCTACTATTTGCAGTGACTCCGCTAACAACAACGCACTGTTTTCTGATTTTATTATACTTTCATGTAATGGTTCATAGTTCTTCGCAATATTTTTTAAAGCTGTTTCAACGGAAATATATTCGAATTTTGTCTGGCTTTCCTTAATAGCTGCAGCCTCAATTGGATTGAATTGTAGTATCACAACTTTTTATTTGTTGGAAGTATTCAGCATAATAAAAATCTTCCTACAACCATGTTCCCCAACGTGTAAGAATCGGCTGTGGTGGTTCAGGAATACCGGGACATTTGCTACGAAATGCACGGAGACGTTTAGAAGATATAAGAAACACTTTTTTTGTACTTGCTATTAATGCATCCACCACTGGAAAACCTTTTCGAATAGTTTCTACCACAAGATGTAAAGCATGCACTTTACACGTAACATCTATAAACGTACAACCTTGTTCTTGCAAGGAACGGCCCACCGAACGAATTGTCACGGCGCCATCTGTCACAAACATCAACACTTGACTTTTTGACAATTCAAATTTTGTTTACGTCTCCAGCACCACCCTGGTAATTGTTTCGCTAGTACACTGACTTAGTCTTTTGCTAGCTAGTAACAGTGGAACTGTCTGTTTAAGGGGATCCAGTACTCGTACTGTAACATTTAAAATAGAATTTTTTTTACAATCTGTTGTCTCAACAACAGATAACCACAGCCGTGTATTTTTTTAATTGACATTTCATCTTATTTACCATGTCTACGTGTACAGTTGGTAGATAGTTACATAACGTTGTGCGACTTGGTAACTTCACCTGGGCATTGCATTTATTTCAGAACTCTCGAAATGGCTGTTTATCGAGTATGTGCAGCGGAACATCACAGGCAATCAGCATTAATAGTAAATCAAACATAAACTGTGTTGTCGAAGGCACGCCATTTTTTTTATTTTTATTGTGTACACTATTTACGTGAAGTCCACAATCACGCTTATTCTAGCACATCAAATCCTTCTCGCACACTTTACAAATTATTTTAGCACCATCATAGAATAAATCCGGGAATTCACCTATCAATTTATTCACTTTGTCAGCAAATGGCCGTTTTCTACCCCTGCGTACGTCTGCCATGCTTTATAATTAAATTAATTTCAATAATACAGTACAACAAATAAAATAAAAACACAAAAAATAATATGCAATACACCCAAGTGACTTAATGTGTACACAACTCGAAAGCTAATAATAGACTGGACTGGAGAAGAGTTTCGCGGTCAAGGTGAATGCCGGCGACAGTAAGTACATCTGTACTCCATGACCATAATACACAGAAACGATTTGCAGCTTTAGTTATTACAATTTCAAGTATCTGCAGCAGTATGTGCAACATCGCAGATACTACTCTGCATTACTTTAAAGTATTTCCAACTTTAAAGTGAGAAATGGTAGTAATCCTAACTGCACAGTGTTAACAATGATCGCTTCAATATAGTGATAACTTAAAGTGTTCTATTTAAACTTCCTGTAACCTTTTCGGGAAATTTTTTAGAACTTTTAAAGTTGTGTAACTTATTATTGACATCTTAAGTAAAAATAACGTTATCTCTCGGAGCGATGAGACTTTAAAGTGATTTTTACTACTCCCCAAAAATGACTACGAAGTTACGTATACTTTGAAAACCTACTATAAATTAACAATAACTTTTAAATCAACACTTTATTATTCGGAACGAACTAATAGAACATGGCGTCGGAAAGCAGTAAAACAACAAAACAAATTTTCCGGCATTCATCGACCTTTTATAGAAAATTTGCGTACAGTTAAGTGAAGTTAATAATTTAACAAATTATTTGATTGACACGAGACCGACCCTTTGTTGTTGCAACAGATAAATAACCAGGTTAAAAATCTTCCCTGAAAAATCGGACATTGCAGTGAAGAACCAAGAAATGTTGATATAATGAATATAATTGATTTTGTTTGTCTGTGACTTATTTATTTATTTATTTATTTGTTTGTTTGTTTGTTTGTCGGTCTGTCTGTCTGTCTGTCTGTCTGGCTGTTAGTTTGTGTATTTGTTTATTTACATGTGTATTTATTTGTTTATTTATTTGTTTATTTATTTATTTGCTTATTTGTTTATTTGTTTGTTTGTTTATTTGTTTATTTGATTATTTATTTATTTATTTATTTGTTTATTTGTTTATTTGTTAATTTGTTTATTTGTTTATTTGTTTATTTGTTTATTTGTTTATTTGTTTATTTGTTTATTTGTTGATTTGTTTATTTCTTTATTTCTTTATTTGTTTATTTGTTTATTTATTTATTTATTCATTTAATCATTTATATAAGAGTGGGTCACGTGGAGCAGCTATTAGTACAGGACGTCTTATCAGTGCAGGAGGCTTGTTGTGTGTACATAACTAGTGTGATGGTGTTGGACCCCGTTTTTCTCTACCGGTCAGACATCTTGTGTATTAGCATTACCTCAACATGGATCAGTTGAAGAATTCTGGTTAATTGGCCACTAAGGTCTCCTTATCTTACACCTCTAATTTTTGTGGAGTAACCTCAATTCAGAGGTGTACAACGAAGAATTCGATACACGGAAATAGTTACCTACTGAAAAAATTATTAATGAATGTGATAATATTATAAATAACCCAGAAATGGTTGATAGATCAGTGAAAACCATTTAAAACGTTCTCAACAATGTATTGACGATGGGGGTGGTTATTTTGAAAATCAATTATAATTGTAATTATTTGCATATGTCTGTTAATTAGTTTGTTTTTTTAGTTGTAAATAAGGCAAATGTTTACATACGAAACTAAGCTTATTTTTGTTAGTTCTATCACCCCCTTGAAGAAAGGTACTTAATTATGGAATCCTCTGTATACTTCATATCTTGTATTTCAATCACATGATATTCGATAATTAAGTATATATGTAACATGATTAGCAATTAAGATAATAAATTTTAATTATATTTTCTTATTTTATTAATTATTATTAAAACGAAGTGAACTGCGGAATTTATGAAAACGTTAGTAACGGGGATATCAACAAATCGAATTAGAAATGATTAAACCGGTGTGTTCATAAACGTATTAGCGTTCCCATGCGTGCAATTTTTACATTTTTTGGATAAAATCTATAAGAAAACTTATAAATAATGCAGCAAAACTACTTACTTAGCATTCGATTGTCATAATATCTTGATATGGTTAAGTCAGAGAACAACTATTTTTAAAACATCATGCAAAAAATATGAAATACGTTAATGTCTATGTTAATGTGAATTTTAAATTAGTTTAAAGCAAAAGACTTGATTTTCGAGGAAAGTAAACGATATGACGGATGTGTGTAAGAAATGTACTGCTCGTTTTTAATATTTATTGGTAGAATTATATTATAAGTGAAAATTATTCGACTTCTTTCTTGTGTTAAGAATCGTTATACGAGGAAAAGTCAGGAATTGTGTGCAAGCAGTTTTATGTATATTATTTATTATACAAATTGATGCAAACTTGACAGTGAAAACTAGAAACTCTTCTAGAGACGTATGCGATTAAATTAAAATAATTATGTATTGGTTGATTGTTAGTCAAGTAACGGTTTTGTCAATATAAAAGTTGAGTTTAAGGGAATACATGTTTTCCCAGTGACACCAATTTTTGGATTATTTCTACAAACTACGTTTTTTAATATATCGATATTTTTTAATAATACCGTAAAATAATTTTGAAGAAAACCACCTAGGTAAGCTTTCTTTATTTGTAATTGACTCGTATTTTCATTTCTTGCTAAAAATTTAAAAAAATATGTGTCTACGGGAATTTTGATTTATGTGTATAAATACTATTGTCACAATCATTTCTATCTGTTAAAATAAATTAGAGAAAATTGTTACGGTAATAAAAAAGAATGAAAAAAGTAAATAAATAAATAAATAGTGAATAAATAAGTAGAGAAAGAGAGAGAATGATAGAGTTGATAAATGGATAAGCATCTAAATATTGCACTTAGTTCTCCTCAGTTATTATTGATGAAAAAAATTGATATTATTTATTTATTTTATCTATAATTTTAAGCCCTGATGGTGAAAGGCAAGAAACCTTTGTTGTTTAGCCTTTTCGAGTGAATGTAAGAAGAAAAATTTTGAGACTGATTTAACAATCAAATTAAATAAATACTATTTGAAATTTTCATTTGGAAACTGAAATGTAACCTACATCATACAATAGACTAATAAAATATAAACAACAGTGATTTCTCTACAACAGTTAGATCACAAAAAGGTATTTCATCAGGATGATACTATGATTTATAAATTGTTACAATCAAATTTCAAATAGTGACAATTTGGTAAGTTTTATAAACTGCAAAAATATTATTTACAGGAACAATAGGGGAACTTGCCTATAATTTTAAAAATAAAAATAATACTAAAAAACATAGCGTAACGTTGTAATAAAACGTGTACTTCACAAAAAAATAAGATTTCTAATTCCACACGATCAGTATGAAGGATCTAAACAGCGATAAAATTAAAGTGGCCCGAAACGAGCTACTTACTATTGACTGTGGCGTCACATCATACAATATTCGGTAGTCGTCGCGCCGGGAAGCAACACAATCAGATGTTTACCAATTCCAATTCCAATTTAAAATCTTTATTCACAATTAAGTAGATTATTTACAACTTGTATGGGGTACAGAGTAAGATTTATATTAATATATACATACATATGTACAGAAAAAAAAAATTAAAAATCATTTCATTCATAAAATACTTAAAAATAATAATACAAACAAATTAACAAAGTATGACATTCTATATAAACATGTTATTAGACTGTGGTTGATTTGTTAGTGACTGTTCTGATATAAATATATAATTGTGTTTTATAGTACCGCTTATTGTAGTTGTACAGATATTTTAAAATGACTGATCAAGGGTTTTTTAAAGGCCAATCTGATAATTTGCCTAAAGTGGATATGTTTATAATGGCCTTTTATACAAAATCGTGAAAGTTTTTCCCTTGGAGAGGTCCGCGGGGTCAAGGCAGAGACGTATGTATTTTTTTAGCTTTTAGTAATAATTTATAAACATAAGAATAATTATGACTTGATCACGGAATAAAAAGAAATAACTACAAAATGCTTAGTTGCAACTAAGCATTTTTAGCAGACTTAGTCTTATGTTTAAAAGAATTTAGGGTAATTCTTTACAACAGCCACTTCTATATTTTTCGTGTTTTTTTGTACACACGCGTAAAAGTATCTCTATAGAAGACATTTGCTGCAAAGGAAATGTTGCGCAAATGTAAAATTACCTACTGTAGGTATTTTCGAACTATGTTTTGGGGCAAGGGAAATAAGTGATTGTGTCGTGTTATCATTCACATAATAGATAAATGTAAGATTTGAATAGAATAAATTAAAGGAGAAGGGAAAGGTATTTGCAATATACTATATATACTACACAGTTGAAAATACGGTGTAAAATTTCACACCAAATTGACACCACACGGGGTACATATTAGGACACACCAATTAGGTGTATACTAGACACCAATGGTACAGTGTAAAATTTTAGCATTATTTATGTGTAAAATGTTTACACCTATGAATTGTAAAATTATACTTTATTTTTTGATTAATTTATACACCTTATAATTGTTGAATTTGAAAATGCAAATTTTCTAAAAGGTGATATTCTTAAGGGATGGAAAACACATTCATTTTAAATAAGCTACAAAAATGTGAAAATGTCATGTATTTTACTAAATATAAATGCCACATTTCAGATAACTCAATTAATTGTACACTATACACTATATGGAGTATATTGTCATCTGCACTAAAAAGCTGTAGAATGACATAAATAGGTATAATTAAATCATTCATTTTCCGTAATAGATTTTAATAATTCAATCGCTATTCTCATTTTTCTGTTTTTCTTTGTGTTCTACAGCTCACAGCACATAAATCGCCACTGAAGATAATATATAAAATATCTACCAAATGTACTAAGTCAAGACACGGTTTTGTGTATTGTATGATCATCAACTGTTACCGATTACTGATTACTATGCGTCAGATATTTGACGCAATCGCAGAAACGTAAAATCACACTAAGCATGGTGTATAATATATGAAAATGTAGTATTTAAGATCATTTCTAATCCAAAAAATGGTAAGATTTACTCAATAAATGAGTGTACTTTTTACAATATTTGATGGTGTTTGATTTTACACCAAAATGTGTAAATTTTCACACCACTTTTACAATATTTTTAGTGGTAAATGTGAACACCGTTTAATTTTGAACAGTGTAGAGGTAAACATTTTACTCTTCGCAGACAGTAGTGTTATTGAACTTTTATATAATTGTTGCACATTCTGTAGGATACTCTTCGCAGTTTAAAAAAAAAACTTGTGTTTGTCTTATAAACTTCATTCTTACAATACCTAATGTATTGACTACATATTTAATTTTCTCTCCCGATGGTGCCGACTGTATTGGCGAAACGCGTGGCAGTATATTTTATAGTATAAACTAAGATTCATTCTTACAATACCTAATATATTGATCACATATTTAATTTTCAATTTCTGTTCATCTCCTGATGATGCCGACTGCGTAGGCGAAATTTGTGGTAGTATATTTTACAGAATTTTGGTGTCTATAGAAAATTACTTAAATTTTAGTAGCACATTGAAAATTGCAACCCTCTGTAGATTCATATTTTTAAATAAAATGTCCTATAACTTTTTTTATTTACTATTTGATTTTTTTCAAAAACAATGGATTTCTTCCTCTAGCTAACACTAACTTATAGCCCAAATTTCAATTCGATCCGACTTTTCTTTCTTTAGTTATCGTGCTTACAAGAAACGTGACGGACGGACAGACGGACGGACAGATGAACAGACGGACATTTTGAAAGTTGTTCAGAATTCGATGACGAACGAAATGATTTTTTTCTCTGCGAGCGATATTAACGATTTTAGAATTGTCCCGATCAAATGCAATATACTCTTCGTAATCGTATTTGCGAAGAGTATAATAATAAATAGCTGTTTACATTCGCACCAGGAAATTACCTTTACTTAGTATCACTAAATTACATTCTATCTACGAATCTTATTTTCTAACATTGTATACACATTCTTTCTTTAATCCTACCCTAATTAAAATTCAATAATTCGGAATTCGGAAAAAAACGAAAAACTGCGAAAAACTAGTAGATAGACATATAGTATTTAATAATGTACTTACATTAAAATGATCTTCACACACATGTAGAGATCTACTGCAATATTTAAAATAAGGAGTTTTTGTTTCCATTTTAAGTATACACTTAAAATTTATGGCGATGCTGGTATTTTTACGGCTGAAATCAAGCGGTCGAGTACTGGGATCTCCGTCGTCCCTTGTAAATTGTATGGTGTGATGTCACGACTACTCTCGCGCTTTTGAACTTGTTTGAAACGGTTCGCTCTCGCGCGAAACTTTAATAATTTATAACAAATTTATTATTAGGAATTAAGGCGTCATATTCTGCATATCTTATTTTTTAGTATTGTAGAACATTTTTATGAATTAAAAAAAATGTGCAAGTTCCCTATTCTTATTGTTTTAGGATCTACTAAATAAAGCTAAAGATTTCCAAGTCTAATATTTTAATAAAATAAAAATTAGTAAATTGTGACCGATATTTCCGAAGAATAAATAATTTATTATTTTAAGATAGAAATGACCTCTAACAAAATATATGTACATATACTAATATGAAGCATACATTGAACTAATTTCCGCATTAGTAATTAATAGTTTTATACATCAATCAAGAAGTTTCAGATTTTCCTCTTAACAATTATTGCTATTCACAGATGACGCCAACATTCGCCAATACGTAGACCATACTTTTTCAAGTGTTAGTAAGAGAGGCTCCGTAAATTGACCTATAAGGTCACCAGACCTAACTCCACTAGTTTTTTATTGTGTGGTTTGGTGTTCCTTAAAGAACAAAATCTACAAAGGTAAGCTTAACAACATAGAACCCTCATTTTATTACGCTAAATGTCATTACAAATGGTCATGAAGGGTTTATTTTTCATATTAAACAGTGATAAGCGGTCAATAAGGCATATTTATTCTTACGTCATCACCTAAAATTTTTACTTTACGGGCCGTTGTATATTTTAGTACAACATGAAAAACAGGCAAAATGCTGGTCCGTAAATATTTTGATTAAATTTTGTAGATCCGTTATCTTTAACAGCAATTATAGAGAGCATCGGTCACGTGAACACGTGTGATTTTTTTTATTTCCTCAGGCAGTGAATATCCCTCTTGTCTAAATTGTTAAATTGTGTCTACCCCTGTTTACTATTAGGGTCATAGTGGTGGATGCAACGTTTATATCTATTCACAATGCCTTAGATGACTTCTTTTACCCACCCTTACACATGTTTAAATACATTCGAAAATAATCAACCCCTCCCTGTTTATAAAACAGTTGAAATTCATAAAATCCACCTTACAAAATATTCTAGTTTTCCAGTATTATAAGAAACTCGGAAATCTTATGAAAAAATTCCATCGATTGTAATTATTATTTCTTAGTGTTGTTGTAAGTGAAACTCTCCATTCTGTGCCTTAAAAAACAAACGAGGAGTGTATGAAATATCAGTATTTCTGTTTTTCTGTGTTTCTTATTCTTTTCTCGTTATTTATTTCTGTAGTTAATATCTTATCTTATCTATGGTGTGTTTTTCTTTCCTGAAATATACAGTAAAGACTATTATTATTAATAATCTGTATAATTATTCAAAAATGCGTAAATGGATTAAAGTACGGGGCAACTCACAGTAATTGAATTCATTTTTTGTTAATAAAAATAATAATAGGCTATTAAAAATTAGATCAGACACGCGACGGTACACTGTCGCTCACAAAAACATGACCAACATAAAAACTATTAAAATCTAACACCTGTCTTCTATAAAATACCTAGTTAATTACTTCTCCCAAGGAATACTTAGGAAATTCTTTTATTATTTATTCGATAAAGACACGCACAAGACAAAAAGCTCCGACAATTGATTAGAAAACAATACCCCATTGTCTTTTACACTGATTATGGTCTTAGCTTTTAAGTATTACATTATTTTACATCAAAAATGTAATATTACTATTTTTTGACAGTTCTTTTTTTTTGTCACTGTTTCTCTAACTACATAGGGCGGCGTTTTTTTGAGGTGTCGAACATAAATTTGTAAATTACTGTGAAAATTTTCTATTTATAATAAATAGGCAGCGAATTATATTTGCCATTTTTCAGAGCCGGCAGTTATATAAAAATATCCTATTTTTAAACATCCTTTACATAATTATATTAATGGATATGTGTGCGTTTATTTATATACCGATAATATATGCAACTAGTCGTGTAACCAGGATCTATGCGGGAAGTCGGAATTTGTCGTATATAATTTATAGGCAACTAGTACATGTTCCGCCAGTGTGTATACCGGGTGTAACAGGATCATGGTACACCCCCTTTTCTCCTTTAGTTTAATTTTTTTTCACTCCTGTTTTCGCCGGATGTGACACTAACTTTCGATTTTTAAATGGAACACCCTATATATTATTGCATTTTTGAATTCTGTATAATTTTCTCAATCCAACGATACCAAATAAGTGACATTTCAAACGTCAATATTTTTTTATAATATAATTTTTAGTTTTTCATTTAAGTGTGCCATGCTAGAAAATCCCGTCAAAAATACTAAATTACGTGATTTATGAGCAAATAAAGTTCATCAAAATGGTTTTTAGGAAAAAACTCAATTTTTTCAAATGGAACCATATTGGTACCGTGGTACCATAAATAGGTGCGACTAATAAGAATGTAATGGAGTCAACTCTGCGAATAAAAACAAATATCTCGGCTCATGTTAGCAAAAGCAAACGACAGTAACATAGAAAAGATGCAGTATCTGTAAATAGTTCTAGAGAAATTGACACCAATACTAGAATGCACGAACTTTTAATCAATTATGCAAAAAGCCCAATAATGGTAAGAGAACCACCAGGAGAGAACATTATAAAAGGACAAGAGATACTAAAGTTAACCAACAAAATAAAATACCCGGTACGGCAAACCGAAAAGAAACGACAACGAAAGAAAAAATAAAGGAACCACAAGAATAATGCTTTACGGAAAAGAACAAATCCAGTTGGATACTAATGCGCACAATATACATCATATTTAGTATTTTTTTTATCATTTATTTAACGTCAGCTTATTTCCGCTATCAGGGTCAATCACCAACGCCAGGAGACAAGCAACCCCCAACGTGGAAATTGGGCCTAACCTCCTTTCTATCGAAGAGTAAGGATTTTTTAGTTGTCTAACATCCAACAGACAAGGGAACCATACCTTCCGAAGGATGGTATATCACCTACATAACCCTTGCCTAAGATTGCATAGCTTCTGCATATAAGCTGAAATACAAAATCTTAAAAGCTGAAAACTTTAGGCAGCGTCTCTGAATACTTTCAAGGAAATTGGTATATGTGGATGACTTATTGAGGACGCATAGTACAATTTGGATTTAACAAAGGATTTAACAATGGAGTGTGATGGATATCAGTAAAACCTTCTAATAATAAATCCCATGTTCTTACTGAAAGATAGAACGGTGTTTTCGACATGCTTATTAAAAGTATGTTTAACATCAAATATAACACAAACAACAACAAACAACAGGTAGGACTATGAGGAACCCACGAAATTGAACAATTTCAGCGGCCTTATGACCACGGTATTTTACATATTGTGTTCTTTCTTTCGAATACGACTTAAGGAGGGTAATAAGTAACTGGTAAAAACCTGCAATTTGAGGTTTATATAACAATCTACCGTGGACTATCGAAAACCCTCGAAAAATCTGTTTAAGGTACATCAGTCTGGGTGCCGATGTCAAGATAATGTGAAAAGTACTGAGTCGCATAGTTGGTAATATCAGTGGATTTATTTCTTATAAAATTATGCTGTTTAGAAACAATATGTGCCTCAAGATGGGGATATG
Source organism: Rhamnusium bicolor (assembly GCA_029963845.1). Classification (NCBI taxonomy): domain Eukaryota; kingdom Metazoa; phylum Arthropoda; class Insecta; order Coleoptera; family Cerambycidae; genus Rhamnusium; species Rhamnusium bicolor. The sequence goes on along the minus strand of JANEYF010004894.1, from coordinate 23,090 downwards.
TAGCTCTATTTATAACAATTTCTTAGCAAAATTGCAAATAATTGTAATCGGACGATGATTTTCAGTTTCATGTCTATCACTCTTTTTATGTACAGGGCAAATTCGGATATCTTCTAAATGCTGGGAAATATATTCGTTTTAATTGAGAGATTAGAGATTATTTTAAGTGGTTCCAAAAAAAACGGTTACGCAGTCTCTAATAATAAATGCAGGTATTTCATCAGAACCTTTTGTAAATTTAGGTTTAAGCTAACGGAGAACAGAGAGAACATCTCTGGAAGTAAATTAAGTGAAATTCAGTGTACTTCTGATTTTGTCATATTTTTTAGATGGTAAGTTATGGACGGTTTTAAGAAAGTCTGCAAATTATTTGCAGTTTCCTGAGAATTATCTCTATAATTGGTCTAGGTAATTTAGTGTGTCCGGTATTGCTGTTGTTCTTTTTTAAGTTGATATAAGACCAAAAACATTTTGCATTATTATTGTTATATTAATTTGGATATTCTTTTGACATTCTCTGTAAGCAGTGTTTATATCCCATTTTATCTGCAACCTAAGATTCTTAAACTCATAATGAGCAATGGTATCTCCAATGTGGTTATATTTTCTTAATTTTTTGCTTTTCCATATTACGTACTAACATGATAATACCAAGGGGTACATTCAGTTATTGCTGAAGAACTCCTGGGAAGAGTTATACAAAATGTATAGTAGTAGTAGTACAAAGACAATTTACAGTAGTGTATGTAAGCCCATTGAGGTGGTTTGAATTAAATTATTAAGAATTAGAACTGTAGAACATAAAATTACTGTATTCTGCAAGATTGTTTCATTTTATCATTCATTGATCTTTTCATTCTTTTATGCAAATAGGCCATACTTATTGGTGGACCGTATATTATTAGTAAAAATAATATATTCATTTAGAGAAATATATTAACTGAATTCATATGCCGTAAGACCCAATATCCATCCAGGATTGAATTTCATTCCAATGTTCATATCTTTCAACTCACACTTTATGAATATATGTATAGTTTTAATTCCAGAATGTAATCCTCAATATTGCTTTAGCCCACATGTTATAAGTTATGAATATTATATATATTGAAAATGTCAGATTATACGATTTAATATGATAGATAATAAAAGCATTACATTAAAATTCAATATATTTTTTAATATTTTAAGCCGTATTAGAAACATCAAGGTATCAGTTTGATTGAGTAAAAATGCATATGTAAATAAAAATGTTCCTTTTAAAGCAAACGCCAATCAAATGTATCATAATCATAAACCTACGTTTAGTATGAACTAAAATATATCCAATATACGCTGTCGTTCTATGATACATGCAATATTAGAAATTGAATTTAGAATATTTCAAATTTTGATAGATTGACGGCAGCAGTGAAAATGCAATTTAAAATCTCATATACCATTTTAAGCTACGTATGTAACCATACGTGATGGTTTATAGAAATAAAAATTTATACCTTTGCAAATAAAACTTAAAACTCTTAACTTAAACTGAGCGATACCAAACAGAACGGAGAAAATAAATATAATCGAAATCACGAAAAAATGCCATTTCGTTACAAATTTATATCTAATCTACAACGTACTTTGTTTACAAAATAATAAAACGAGAAAAACAGCGTAAGGAAATCCATTATATGTGACTGTTAATATCTCAGACTAACGTTGTCGATGCGTTATTCGAAAACCTAACTTCCTTTACGAAAAAGAAAGAGAAGGCCTGATTTTGTACGTCTCAGTAACTAGCGAGAATAATATCGATTAATCTGATTGAACGATTTTAACTAGCGTCGTTGTCACATGGTTTCCTGTTTCTGCATGTCAACTGTCAAATTTGAATCTGGTTATTTTTGAGTTTAATTATTACCGTTTTCTTTATTTTGTTGATTTTTTGTATATAAAAAACAAATCTTTTCAGAGCTACCGATAGTTAATCTTCGATACAAAAGGTATGTTTCAATGTGTATAATAAAAATTTTTAAAGATAAAATACATACAAAAACCTTTTTCTAGAACGCCATTGGACAGTTTTTTTTAATTTTTAATGATGTTAATTAATATAAATGTAGGTAATTGTTAATATCAACAAAAAATCTGCATTTTGCCAAATTATATGAAAAAAATAAAATTAGTTCAAGTTTAGACTAGTAGTAGTAGTAGCTACTTATTTTACTAGGCAAGTAGGCCACAATGGGCCTTTTTACCTAGGGACCTACAGTTTAGCGTGGACTCCGAACCACGGTCTTCGACTGTCAACTAACCCACCGCCTTGGCCTGCCCGCCTGCACCGCTAGCAGAGTGGCAAACCTCCTGGATAGGTCTCTTCGACCCTCCACCCGGGCTTGCCTCTCCGCCTGCATCAGGCTAGCGGCCTTCCCGGGATTGTCTGTTGACAGCCTACCGACTGTTAGACGAGCTATCGTTCATCCATCCAATTGCCGGACTCGATCAGTGCTGCTTAACTTCACTGATCGAATATCGGAAATTAAACGGATGTCCATACCTCATCCCCAAGTTTAGACTAACAAAATCGTTAAATTATTCCGAGGTTTAGCTGATAAATTGCAGGTTATGTTTTTACTTTTTCATCTGTCAACGAATAAAGTTTGTTTATATCTGGACATCATTTCAACAAGCATGAATTTGACTAACGCAGTACTGATTTGATTCATATGATTTATGATGTAACGGCATTCTTTCGTGATGTCGATAATATATTCATAGCCGCTGTGGGCCAATTATATCATAAGCTAAATCAAAATTTAGAATAAAGACGTTAAAGACGTAATAAAATATAAAACTTTTTACACTTTCTTGTAAATTAATTATTGTAAAGGACTTTTTCTACGTAAAATAGGTCCCGACCGATTTTTTTCGAATGGGCCTTTTCACAGATTTTTTTATTGCTTTATGTGGTAGTGTTTTATAAAAAAATTGCCATATTTTTTTTATTTTTTTTTTAGCACGATTTCTATCGAAAAAAAAAAATAAAAGTGCGGAAATAAAGCTCGCGCTTTTACGTGACGTCACGCAACCCACCTTAGTGACGTCAAAGGGACTACGACCTTGAACATGACACATCGGTGTATTGCAAAGTTGGTTCTCTGCTTTTTGACAGTTGACGTCGAAATTGACTTTGACAGTCGTTTCTTTTTAGTTTGGATTGTTGTGTGTGGAACCGTGAAACATGTTTAAAAAGTGCTTTGTACCAACATGTACAAATAACAACATGAATTGTCCAATCAAAATTTTCGTTTACGTTCCACCAGATGAAAATAGACGAAAAGCATGGTTTAAAATAGCCAAAGTTGAGAAGCAGTTGACGAAAACCAGAAACATTTACTGTTGTGAAGATCATTTTGATGTAAGAAAAGTAGTTGCATTTAGAAGTTGATACTAAATTATTGAAATTTTACAGTTAAAAGAAGATTCAGATTCACATAAGCAACTGCGTTGTCACCGTACGATGCTCTTGTTGACCTGGAAATTATTAGACATTAGTAAGTATAATTGAAATAGGAAAAAATATTGTAACAACAATTGCATGTTAAAATAATGGTAGTTCCATTATATTTATAAATAAATTACACGAAAATAAGATTACTAATGACTTACCGCTTTGTTTTAATATTCCTGACTTCTGCTGATAAATAATCCAAATTTGACATGTAGAACTCGTCCACCATAATAAAGTCAACTTTCGGCAGATTTTCTGCATTTCCTTTAGACAATACTAGCTCCATTTTCTTCCAATAATGTGCAGAAACAAAGCAAAACACGATTCGTAACCGAACACATAGAACATAACCACAAAACTAACCGTAAACAATGTAAAATGTGTCAGATGTGGTGTGACGTTAGTAGTATTAGGCGTTCTGGCAAATGCTATCAACATGATTCCGGTCTGTGTGACGTCACTCAGCTTCAAGGTCAAATGAGTGTTCAAATTGCCATAATAAATGTTTATTTTTTTTATTAAACAATGAGAGACTTATATTTCAAACAGAGTTGCACAAGGTGAATATCTATCAGTTAGCTTTCAAATAAACATATTTGTTTTGAGATTTCAGAAGTAGTGAAAAGGCCCATTGTGACAAACAAAGACGTTTCAAATAATATATGCATTAATTTAGTTTTGTTAACTATAGGAACAAGATCACAACCATAGTGTTTTTTAGTATTGAATAAACCTGCCAATGACAAAGTAAAATTCAAAAACAAAAACACATAGTTTTCGTTTATTAATACGCATATTAAAACCAATCAAAAACGTTTATTTGAGTTTTAATGAAATAATCGCTGAAATGATATTGGTGATTTTTTTTTTTTAATTATGACTATTTATTGGAGTGTATACACATACACAACATCAAGTCCTTAATTTTTATTGTAATATGTAAATGTATAGAGTTGAAAATATCTTAACTGTAATAACTTTTTATCATTCGAGCTGAAAATTATTGAACGCTCCTCGTATCTCTAGAATTAATTTCTAACCGCTCCTTGTATCTCTATATGCGCGTGGACTAGGCGCACTAGTCTTCATAAAAAACCAAACGATGCGATGGTCCATCAATTTCAATGGGCTTAGGGATTAGTACTCGTCAATCTACTACTTTATACTGTGATCGGGTCTAGCGTAAAATTTTATGATCGAAGGTCGAAATGCTCTGCGCCTACGACTGCGGTCGCAGGTGAGCATCTCTAGTTAGTAATACTATTTTATTATTGTTTTATAAAAGGAATTCAGTCGGACCAAATAAAAAAATATATTATAAACTGCAATTATTATCATAATTTATTTTACGAACATGATATTTACTATACTGAATCAAGCTTAGTAAACATAAAATTAAAACGCGTTTTGTCATGTTCCACTTTGTTACGTATATTGATGTATGTTAATCTTGACTGAGGAACAGCTGCACATTTTCCAGTCATTCTTCCCTAATTACAGTAACGAATTTATTATTAAAATTTAGCGGTTGTCAAATTATGCATCCGTAGCGTGCTATAAAAATATTTTTAGTGGCTATGTAAAAAGGTATAATTTAAAAAGTTTCTTAAGCCGTTTAAAATAAAAGAAATATAAAGATAGATAATGTTCGTAATAAAAAAATTGCATCAAATTCTTTCCACAAAGCATCACTGTTATTATTAGAGCCTCTAAATTTATGCCCAACGGGCTTTTTACTAGAATGTCTAATAGCTCAAATTTTTATATTCATGAACCTGTAAAGCACGCAACTTAAAAATATACGTCTATAATAATATCGGTAGACAGATAAATCATTGCCCTTTTTTAACTTCAAGGAAAAAAAACGTGGAGAATATATAATATTATAAAGAGTGTTCTGATCAATCGATTAATTATCTGAAGATCAACGGTCTAGTTTAATTCAATGAAAAGTGGTCATTTATTTACTGAAAATATGTGTAAATTATAATAGATTATTTTTCATTATTTCAAATATACGAAATAGTTACTTGTGTAGAGCGCAAAGTGATATATTGTCGCTCTGAGCGAGAAGTCTGACGCGCGACGCGTAGCGGAGCGCGGCTATCTCGCGAAAGCGGCAATGTCACTTTGCGCTCGAATTACACACAGGATTTTTTCTACAACCGGCGTTTTTATAAAAATGTTTGGTAAAAATTAATAATTATTGATTACCTCAAATTTGACAGTTCAGATTTCAAAATGTGAGCATCAATTTGCGCTACACATATTTTTGTAGAAATGTTTGTTAAAATGGTATTTACTGCAAAATAAAATAAAAAATTGCTTTAGTACCTATTAATTATCTTAAAATTACGCGCTGGTCACGAAATTGTCGACATCTGTCAAATACCCTCTATGCTTACTTTTGTGTCAAAAGTCGCAGATACACTAGACGTTTCTTTATTATGGTTTCCATGGTAACTAAGCGTTTACTTTGTCTCTCGGCGAGCGACAAAGTAAAAAAACTCTCGCTCCTCGGAAAAGTGCAACTTTGCGCTTTCTTTTGGAAGTGCAAAGTTGTTGCACTTTTTCGCTCGATTGTAGAAAAAATATATTTTTTTCGTATTTAGCTTCTTTTGTTTTAAATGAAATTGTTGTCAGTTTGTTAAAATAATATAGGATGGCATAACATATCTCCAACGGCTTAAGTATTAACACTGTTATTCCACAGGGGATTATACTAGACCCATTTCTATTTTTATTAGTTATTAGCGATGTAGAATATTGAAAGCGCATTATTAACACTTCTCGTTAGCACAATTGTCTCTACTAATAACATAAAAAATCTTAGCAAAAAGCTATTAATTGTGTAACGCAAATGACACAGTGGTATCAAAATAATTGCCTAGTAATCAACAACTTGCTAGAATCAAGTATGCAATTTTACAGTTAATGGGTATAACAAGTAGTAGTAGACTATTAAAACTTTTTACTATAGACAAATAAATTATATTTTTATTTATGTCACCCTGTGCTATGGTAATAGCTCTCGCACAGAAAAAAGTGTTTATACAAAAAAAAATAACATTTTTAAGTCCTATAGGCCCTACTTCAAGTAGATACTTCCAATGAGCTCTACACACCTATGTCGTTCTTTTGAATCAAGTCCGATTACAAATGTGTTGAACAGCCTACTAAAGTTTATGTTTTGCACCAGAACGGGCTACATCCATGTTCTATCTGCTGGTCATATATGGATGACAAAAGGTTGAATATTACATCCAAGGCAAACATTTTTGTAGATCAACTCCAAATTTCATATATATCGGCTTTTCCCGAATAAACCTATATAAATAAAATAAAACAAGCGACCAAAACCAACTGGTCTAATGTAACTTTAAGCATTATGAAAAATACATTAAATTTACTAAATGATATAGGTAAACAATATCTATCTCCCCAAATATATAAAGGAAAAAAAAAAGATTATAAAAAGTCATACAAATTAACTATTAAGAACCCCAAAATATCAATGAATGACAAACTAATTGGGATTTCAAAAAACCCAATAATAACAATGTAGAACATCAGAAATGACCGGAGAGGCATCTTTACAAAAAAGTTATCCAAGGTAACTTTTCCCCTGATGATTGAAATGATAATTTCATGAACATTGCTCAACACTTACTAAATGATATAGAAAAAACCAATGTGAATTTCTTGGATAACATAAAAAAGGTAAATATTCCTAAACAAAAATTTTATCTCAAAGAAGTCACATATAATGAGGTATGAGACATGGTAAAGATACATATAGATTTAGTGTAGACATTGTTAAATGTATAAAAAATTTGTTTATAGTTCCATTAATTAAATTAATTAATAGATGTTTGAAAGAAGGAAAATTTCCCTGTAATTTAAAACAAGACTTAGTACTCCCTAGTTTAAAGAAAGGTGATACTGAGGATATAGCTAACTACAGACCAATATCGCTGTTGGCAATCATATAAAAAATAATTGAAAAATATATTGCTTTTAGGCTTGCACACTACTTTAAAAGTAACAATATCTCTACAAACCGCCAACATGGATTTCGTAAAAATCAGAGCACTGTCGCAGGCATTTTAGAACTAACAACAAAGATAACCGAATCATTTGAAAATATTGAATAATCAGCAGTTACATTCTCAGTCTTAAGTAAAGCTTTTGACTGTGTCTCACATGAACTTCTTCTGAGAAAGCTAGTGCTATCCAATCTTGATGAATGTAACATTCAATTATTTAAATTTTATCTTACAGACAAATATCAACAGGTAAAACTCTAAGATGCATAATCTTCGCAAAGAAAGATAACAGTTAGAGTGCCACAGGGATCTGTGCTAGGATCACTGTTATTTTTAAAAGGGTTTTAATATACATACGTCAACGATCTCCCACTTGGTAATGATTTATCTGATTGTGTACTATTCGCAGACAGTACCACTCTACGTACAACAGGAAACTACATGATTGCAGTCCTTGGAAATTCGTGCGAGGCGCTAGTCAAAGTTGACAATTGGTTTAACTCTAATGAACTTTTTTTTTTAACAAAAGTGAAACGTAGAATATGTTGTTTACTCTAAGAAATACCCTTGAATTTAATTAGCTATCTAAACAGTGTGAAATTCTTGGACATACATCTAGATGAAAGTGGGTTGAAATGGGATAAACATATAAATACTCTTTCAAATAAAATTAGAAATAACTTATTTGTACTTTGCAATTTTGTAGACTGTGTGTCTCTCAATATTTTGCGAACGGCATATTTTGCTCTTTGTTATTCTCATATTTCGTATGCAATTATAACTTGGGGACATGCTGCAGATTGTCTAGGAATTATTAAGTTGCAAAGAAAGACATTAAGAATATTGGATGAATTAAAATTTAAAGATGAATGCAAAACCTCTTTTGTCAAACAAAAAATATAAACTTTACTATCGATCTATAGTGTGTCCCGTCTCAAGTAGACACACCTTGATATTTCGGTTATTATTCGACAGATCGATTTCAAATTTTTCTCTGTTATGAAACTCTCCGAGGCGCATCTTTTTGTGATTTTCAATATATTTTCAATTGTCACACCAACCCACTGCGTTTACTCAAAAATGTGATTTTTTCTATATTTTACTTAGCGTTAGAGATACAGCAAAAATTATTAAGAAAAGTTGTTCAGAATCAAAAAAATACCCCTAGATACTGAGTTTCATCAAAATATGCGTATTTTGATATTTTTTATAAATTTTGCAATTATTCAGAAATTTAATTATTAAGTATTAGACTTAAGCAAGCTTAAGATTGCCGTGGAAACGGAAACAAGAAGTACTCAAAATCAGTTTATTGTGTAAGAATTCTAAATCATAACCTTAAATGCAACAATATTACCACAGTACTTAAGTACTTAAATGTAGCCTTTTTCAAAAAACCACCATCAATAGCAATACATTTCTCAATGCGTTTTTCATTATTCCTTGCTGCTTGTCGTAGTTATTAATCGTTATTTTCTTGGCAAGCTTGCCTGATTCTATCACAAAGCTCTTGCCTAGTTCGGAGCCTCGTTTTGTAAACTTTATTTTTTATGATACCCCAAAAATAAAAATCAAGCGGGGTAATATCCGGATATCTAGGAGGCCACTCGATTAAAGGACTGTTTGGCCCTATCCATTTTTGAGAAAAGTTAACATTTAACCATTGTCGGACAATTATCGAGTTGTGAATCGATGCTCCATCCAGTTGAAAAACATATCCCTTAGCACTGTAAGTGGAAAATCATCAATTACCTCCATTAATTTATTATTCAAAAAGTGTAGCAGCCTTATAGCATTTAAAGTTTGTAAGAAATAGAAAGGGCCTATTATCCTTTCTCCTAAAATACCACACCACACGTTCACTTTTTCAGACCACTGTCGCTTATAATTGATTACTCAATGTGAGTTTTCTGTTGTCCAATACCTACAGTTTTGCGACGATACTACACCATTGGTGGTGAATGTCGCTTCATCACTAAACATATTTTTTTCCAAAATATGTCGATCATTAAGATAATTGCCTTGAGCCCAGACACAGTAATCAAGCCATCTGTTATCATCATCTTCCTTCAAGGTGTGAAGAAATTTGGGTTTAAATGGCTTCAATTTGTATCGACGTAGGCACCTCCAAATTTTGTTGCGAATCAAATTCAAGTTTAATGCCATATCTCGTATGCTACTACGAAGATTGTCATTGAAAGCGACTAAAATTTCTTGGTCTACATTCTGCCGATTATTTCTTTTTATTTTGATTTTTATTACACTACCACTTTGAAAAGTCTGTTAATTTTAGCAACAACTTATTTGATGTAGTGGATGTCTTACATTAAATTATCGAACTACTACTCTGGTAGAGCGGTTATTTTCGCCAGTAAGTCTAATTATCTCAACTTTTTCGTTGAGACTCAACCACTGTTCAGCCATTGTGAATTAAAAAAAAATACAGGTACACGTTTGTCGTTTTTTTTTGACATTTGTCGTATTTTCTTGTTTTCACGGCAATCTTTGCTTAAGTCTAATACTTAAGAACTAAATTTCTGAATTATTGCAAAATTTATGAAAAATATCAAAATACTCATATGTTGATGAAACTCAGTATCTAGGGGTATTTCTTGATTCTGAACAACTTTTCTTAATAATTTTTTGCGGTATCTCTAACGCTAAGTAAAATATAGAAAAGTCACATTTTTGAGTGAACGCAGTGAATTGGTGTGACAATTGAAGAAATATTGAAAATCATAAAAAGATGCGCCTTGAGGAGTTTTATAACGATGATACAGATATTGGTGATATAAACAGACATCGCGTCTTTCTTGGGAAAATATGTGTTTTTAGTATTCAATAAATAATGTATATTTTAATCAATATGTGTGTTATATTTCCATATGATTTGATGCAAAACCGGATATATCCAAACGTTTTTTCCCAATTACAGAAAACCTGTGGTAAAAAAAATAAAAAAAATAAGCTATGTCAATGTACTATAACGAAATAAATTCGTAGAAATTTACTGACTTGCTCTAAAGATCTTCTGAAAATTTTCACCAAATGAATATATCCGCTTTTGTACGCAAACTTCTAAATTGTTCCATACAAATGTTTCTTTGCCTCTTAACCCATGTGCCGGCCCTGGACGCACGAAAATTGTCCGGTGTCTAGTTATGATTAATAATATTACTTTTTATCTTTTCCCTTGGATTCCTCTTGAAATTTCAGCACCCCCAAGCGGTGCCCGTGTACACCATATAGATTAAGGTGTACATGGGCATGGAAATAAATTATGTTATTATTACATCAGTATTCCAATTATACAAAATAAAATCTATTATGATATTCGTAAATTGGGTTCACAAGAACTTTGTAAACAAAATTTTTTTTAATAATTGTGAGTGCTGAAACTTTAAGTCAAATTAATTTACACACTTGGTTATTATATTTTGCTTTTACAGTTACTTGGTGTCTTGCTTTTCTACTGTTATGGCTACTTGAAATCGTAAATAATATCCAATAAAATTATTGTAATAATAAATTATCCTGATATGTCATTTTTATAACAAATTAATGGCTACCAATTATTTTTAACAAGGGATAGAGCTCGGTAAATTGTTACAATACATCATTTATCGCATGCAGCTCGTAATAATTCTGGTAAGATTCTTGTCTCAGATTAAAAGTATGTAACGCGATTCTAAGATGTTGTAGGGACATTTAGTCACACCGCGGTATTCGAACCCCCATGGGGTAGCAACGTCAATGCGAGGTAGCCCACATTAGTCATTTCTGGACACGATATACATAAAGAGAAAACAATTGATTGATAAGCCAGGAACCGCTATATAACCTACGGGAAAATAAACGCCCGTCAGGAATTATCAAATCGATATGGAATATTATACACACGCAAACCATATATCATAAAGTGATTTCTATCAAAAAGAGACTAAGAAATATTGTATGGTGTAAAATGGATAGCGGCTCACAATTTCAAATTAACCCCGGTTTTCTATTGTGGTAATAGTGTAAATGTTAGAAATAAAAAGGTTATATTGAACATTTGTTTCCCATTTCTAATGTTTGGTCGTTATATAATGACTACGTATGTGCAATTAATATAAATTTATTGTTAATGCATATTTTGCCTCTTAATTGTCTATTATTATTTACCATAATAATGCGGTCATCAGTGGCGTATCCAAATATTACCCTTGAGGGATATAAAACAACATAAAATCCAAAAACTTTAATTAAACATTGTACGATTGTGAATTGCAATAATTGGAGCAGACGCCACCATAACATTTTTATTAAAATTTTCATATTTAAACGCAAGGTGTTAAAAAGTATGTAGTATTCGTATAGTTCGTTAATTAATACATGTTTATTAATAAATTACTTCCGTTATAAATCGCTTGAGGCTGTGGGAGATATGTCCCCTTTATCCTCCCGTAAATAAGCTACTGTTCTTGGGTGTATTTAGATCGCTTATTACGAAAACGTATCTGTTTGGCTCTAGTTTTCTAACTCTATCATATTCATTGTAATTGTAATTTATGTCAAAGTGTTCGTTGTCTATACTTTTCGCCTAAGTTTTCAATAGTTTACTATGTATATATTTGTGATAAGTAGGGCTGTCAAAAAATTTCCGTGGGACAGTGGCGTACGCGAAATTAACTAATACGAGAAACAACAAACTGTTACAATTTATAACAATGTATGTACTTACCCTCTTAACTAGCTTGATGAACTAGCTTGCTTATCACAAACTGGAGAAGATGTGTAGCCATTTTGCAGCATCAGGTATGTTTCTATAGTTGTCTCCATGAGTGATATTCACTTTGGTGAAAATATATTCTTATATATTGAAAGCGAGCGTTCGACATCTACTGATATAATACACGCATACGTAAAATAGTCTTTGAACGCACTTAACGAATCTGGGGCTGCACCATCACATATTTGTCTTAATTTAGTAAAACCGGTGTCTTTATTTAACACACTTGCGAACTTTTCTTTAACGCGCTCATTTGTTGCGTCACCTATAATAGCGTGTAGCAGTAGATTTACTTCATCCATTATTTGCAGTGACTCCGCTAACGACAACGCACTGTTTTCTAATTTTTTTATGTTTTCATGTAATGGTTTATAGCTCTTCACAATATTTTTTTAAAGCTGTTTCAATGGAAATATCTTCGAAATTTGTCTGGCTTTCCTTAATAGCTGCAGCGTCATCTGGATTGAATTGTAGTATCATAGCTTTTATTTGTTGGAAATATTCAGCATAATAAAAAGCTGCCTGCAACCATGTTCCCCAACATGTAAGAATCGACTGTGGTGGTTAAGGAATACCGTGAGACTTGCTATGAAATGCACGGAGACGTTTAAGATATTTAAGAAACACTATTTTTTTACTTGCTATTAATGCATCCACCTCTAGAAAACCGTTTCGCATAGTTTCTGCCACAAGATGTAAAGCATGTACTTTACACGTAACATGTATAAACGTACAACCTTGTTCTTGCAAAGAACGGCCTACTGAACGCATTGTCACGGCGCCATCAGTCACAAACATCAACACTTGACTTTTTGACAGTTCAAATTTGTCTAACGTCTCCAGCACCACGCTGGTAATTGTTTCGCTAGTACGCTGACTTAGTCTTTTGCTAGCTAGTAACAGTGGAACTGTCGGTTTAAGAGGGTCCAGTACTCGTACTATAACATTTAAAATAGAATTTTTTTTACAATCCATTGTCTCATCAACAGATAATCACAGCCGTGTATTTTTTAATTCACATTTCGTCTTATTTACCATGTTTACGTGTACAGTTGGTAGATAGTTACATAACGTTGTGCGACTTGGTAACTTCACCTGGGTATTTATTCCAGAACTCTCGAAATGGTTGTTTATCTAGTATGTGCAACGGAACATGACAGGCAATCAGCATTAATAGTAAATCAAACATAAACTGTGTTGTCGAAGGCACGCCATTTTTTTTATTTTTATGGTGTACACTATTTACGTGAAGTCCACAATCACGCTTATCCCAGCATATCAAGTCTTTCTCGCGCACTTTACAAATTATTCTAGCACCATCATAGAATAAATCCGGGAACTTACCTATGAATTTACTCACTTTGTCAGCAAATGGCAGTTTTCTACCCCTGCATACATATGCCATGCTTTATTATTAAATTCATATCAACAATACAGTACAACAAATAAAATAAAAAACACAAGAACAATATGCAATACGCCCAAGTGACTTAACGTGTACACAACTCGAAAGCTAATAATAGACTGGACTGGAGAAAGAGGTTCGCGGTCAAGGTGAATGCGGGCGACAGTAAGTACATCTGTACTCTACGACCATGATACACAGAAACGATTTGCAACTTTAGTGATAAGTTAAGACGACTGAACATTGTACATATTAAATGTGCACAAGAATAGACCTACCCAGTCAAAGTGAAAGGGAAAAGTTGAAATATATCTGTCTTTCTTTTCGCTTACTGCTCGAATCGAACACGTGGGTTTATACACCATTAGCCAATTAGAGCCTCAAGTTTTGTATTTTGACTACTAAGGGGGTCCTTAGAAAATACAGCTCTTAAATTATTGATTCAGTGAACTAAATCGCATCTAGTGTCTGTCTTAGTTTGTCCTTGTTGTCAAAAATTTTCTTGGAAGACAAAAAAAATTTTTCTTAAAATGTTTTCTTAACCTCGTCTCAAGTCACCGAAGTAACTCCCAGGAAATCCTAGGATGTTGTGTTGAGTAAGGCAAACAACTATTCAGAATTATTGGACGAATTTTAATAAGCTTGGTTGTAATTTGACATGAGTATAAAGATCTGTTACTTTCATAGCCACTTGAATTATTTTTCAGAAAACTTTAGTGATTTAAGTGAAGATCAAGAAGAAACTTTTCATCATGACATACAAACTATGAAAGAGTGACCAGGGATACCGTCATGATGGCAACTTACTGCTGACACTTTCAGCGGGACTGTCCTGGTAGATATCACTCTAAAAAGTCCTATAAAAGAAGCTTCTTATGTGCTAATCATTTTATATACCCCTGGGTTAAAATTAGTGTGTAGCCGGAAATTTTCCCTGAGTAAATTTCTCGTGGAAAATTTCCCAGGAATTTTTCCCCAATCCTATTTCCCGGGAAAAAATTGTTGCCAGGGCAGCATTAAGTAACATATTGTGTACATTAAATCTGTCGTTGTTACTTTCTTTGCACATCAAATACATGCAGTGAACTCATATTTGCAATTTTTGTGTATGCTGTAGATAGCTAGTTTTCCCCTCAGTCTCACCCGATTCACAGAAGTTAGGGGTGCTCACTGCTTCTTAATTATCTTTTGCGCCTTGTTTAAGGAAATTATATTTGTCCTGAATGCATAACTTGAAAAATAAATCCATCAGATATGTATGGGGATATTTTCGGAAATATTCCTGGGAATTTCCCCAATGTTTCTTTCCCAGGAATTTGCTCATCACTAGTTAAAACTGATTTAGTATTAGGTGTTTATTTATTGTACAACCGTTCAGGTTTTTTTAACCTCTAATTTTCAAGAAATCTTTAATCCTTCAGCTGTTAAATTGGGAATTAACCTTTTTCAAAAAGAGTCAGGCATATTATATGTTCTGTATGGTTTTCTTGATAGAAAATATACCTGAGTAGCTAGAATATTATAGTGTTAATAGATAAGTTTTTTCGACCATTAAAATGAAGAAAGCCAAAATTAATGCCTTTATCATTATCTTCACCAGGTGCTCCATCTCTGAGTACATAAACTTATCCGTGGCTCTTCCAAAAACAATAATTGCTAGGAAGATGAGGGGACATTCTATGGTTTTCTCGCATTTATTCATAGTCTTATATTTGAAATAATAATTAAAGAAATCAAAGAAGGTTTTGCTATAGTTTTCACCTTTAAACAAATAATAATATATTCAAATTAAAGAATAAATTCAAAAGAAGAATATTTCTTTGGTTATAGCTTGACGGTTTCCTGATTTATGAAATAAAAACCGGGAAGCATTTGCGCACAGGTATTGGTATATGAACTTCATATTTTTTTCATATGCGAGTAAAATCTGACCACAAATTTAAGCATAGCAATGGAAAAATACCCCATACATTTAAGAATAAATCCGTCTAGAAATTTTTTTAGTTAGTTCATTTTTAATTTTGTTTTACGTTTTATTTATATCCACGAGTATTGCTCATGTTTATTTACTATATTTGACTTCTGCGTTTTCTAATATTGAAGATGTAACTTAACTGAGGAAGGGGAGGACACAAGTTTATCGAACACTACATAACAATATGTCATTCAGTATTGTTATTGTATTAATTATATAACTGTGTGAGAAAAGTAATAAAAGATCTAATATAGCCTTGTTTATTGCAATAAGAAGTTTGTGTGAAACCGTATATATTATACTAGGGTGAGAGCAGGAATTAATAAAAGTGTTGCTATTAACAGTCACAAACATACCGTGTGTCCCAATTCGATGCTCACCATTGCGATCTTGGAAACCATAAGAGCTACCAGATCGGTTAAATAGGATGAGTTTTAGAAAATTTCATGCTGATTCCAAATCCGTTAAGAAATCACAGCTAACTGAAACCGTTTTTAGAATTTTCCAAAAAA
This sequence comes from Rhamnusium bicolor, assembly GCA_029963845.1. Lineage (NCBI taxonomy): Eukaryota > Metazoa > Arthropoda > Insecta > Coleoptera > Cerambycidae > Rhamnusium > Rhamnusium bicolor. The sequence continues at coordinate 6,885 of JANEYF010004894.1, read as the reverse complement.
AAAAAACAAAATTTTGTTCTTTTTTTGGTTGTAGCTAAATAATCCTTGGTCAAACAGGTTTTAGACTTTTACATGAATGGGACACTTTTTGGAGGCTAATATTTTAGTCTAGAAACGAATGCTCGATAGTCTTTTGTTTTCGAGATATTCGACGTAACTTTTATTTTTCTTATGGCAGCCATATTGGAGTTTTCATTTGCTTAAGAAGAGCATTCAAATGATTATCACATGCTGAGGAAAAATTGATTTTCAAGGGACTAATTTAAGAAAAGTTATCAATTTCTTAAAAAACAAAATAGTAGGCCATGGAGAAAAAAAAATTATTTTGATTACATGGATATACCTAACACCAACCATTATAAAAAATAACAGTAATATTAAGGGTACCAGTTTGACGTTTAAATAGTTTTAATTTTCTGTTAAAATATTGAACATAATCGATATGGAGAAAATTTTTTTAATAACAGCAAATTAACATAATAGAAGAAATGATAGTAAAGAAGTAGGAAGATTTAATAAAACCGTTGAATATGACCTTCATTTTACTGAATACATTTTTGACATCTACGCCTAATTGAGCTGATTACTAAGCCTGGCCAAGCGATGGTAGATTTAGAGTCGGGCGCAATACCAATGCCACCGCGCGCTTGTTTACGATGACGATGACACGACACACTTCAGTTGTTATTTGTCGGTCGATGCATAGAGTACTAATAAATAATAAATAATGTTGAGCGTAAAGAGTAGAAACCATACGCTGATAAAGTGAATAAATTTATCGGTGAATTTCCGGATTTATTCTATGATGGATGTAAAATAATTTGTAAAGTTTGTGATCAAGACTTAATGTGCTGGAATAAATACGGCTGCAAAATTCATGTCAATAGTAACCGGCATAAAAATTTAAAGAAATGGCGTGTCTTCTTTGGAACCTCAGTTTATGTTTGATTTATTGTTAATGCTGATTGCCTGTGATGTTCCCCTGCGCATATTGGATAAACCAGCATTTCGGGAGCTCTGGAATAAATACAATACAAACGTGGTTGAAGGCAGTTTTTTATGATGCTGAATATTTTCAGCAAATAAAAGCTGTGATGCTACAGTTCAACCCTAACGAGGCTACAGCTATTAAGGAAAGCCAGACAAGCTTTCAAGATGTTTCCCTTGAACCAGATAGAAAAATTGCAAAATACCTCGTTGTCGTTAGTGGAATCGCTGCAAATAGTGGACGACGTAAATACACAGCTACAGACTATAAATAAGCCCATTATTGAAAAATTCGAGAGTGTATTACGGAAAGACCTGATTTTACCAAATTAAGACAAATTTGTGATGGTGCATCTACAGCTGCGTTAAGTGAGTTCACAGAGTGTTTTACTTATGCCTATATTACTTCCGTAGATGTCGAACGGTCTTTTTCAAAATACAAACATATTTTTTCACTACAGCGAACATCGCTTACTGAGACAACTGTAGAAACATATCTGATCCTACACAGTTATTATAGAAGTGCTCCAGTTTGTGATAACGACAACCAAGCTACTTCATAAATCTGCTTAAGAAGGTGAGTTTTGTACATATTTTTATAAAGTGTACCAGTATTAATAAAATTTATTTCTATTTATTGTATTTATTTATTTATTTATTATTAGTTATCGTTTAGATATACAATGTACATGTGTGAACGTCATTTAACAGATTAATAATTATGTGCAGCACTAAGCTTACAAAATATAAGGAAACACATAAAAAAGAATTTAAAGGGAACGAAATAGTACAAAAACATACATCACAATATATAAAATATTTTTGTTTTTATTATTGTACTTATTCAAGTAAAGTATAGTACAGTACAGTACACAAGTGTTCCATTTTTGACGCTACATTTTGTGAACCTCAAACCGCGAATACTTGCTTAAGTCAAATGGAACACCCTGTATTTTTTTACAACAAGTTATGTAAAATTAAATTCCTTTTTGTGTGGGGGTTTGTTACAATTTTTTGAAATATTTGTGATTTGTGTTCCTGTTATGTCTAAAGAGGTCTAAACATCTCTATACCAGTGCAAGAACAGTTTAGTGATAACAGTTTATTCAATAATAATAAAGATATTATGTACCTGGAAAGTGAATTTAATGTGCATGTGACAAAAAGTTAAAAGTGTAGTACAGAATTTAAAAACTATATAATAAAAAAGGTCAGTTATTGTTCTTATCGCACCTGTAAATATAAACACTATATAGTCCTACATTTAAGTTTAATCTTAAGCAGCGCTCGGTCACCGAGCGCTGTATATATAGTTCTACCAAGTCGATAAAATGGAGGAAAATTATTGCAACAAATGCCAGGAAAAGGTCAAAACTGATAATAGCATCAAATGCTCAGGAATTTGTGAAAACTTATTTCATTATAAATGCATTGATATCAGTACAAAAGATTTTAATGTAATAAAGAACTTAAACGGATTTAAATGGTTCTGCAATTCTTGTATGCCGTATCTTAAGTTCACTATGCAGATAAACAATGAAATGAATGATTTCAAAAAAGCTGTTATGAATGAGTTGAATGATTTAAAAGCAAAGTTAGAAGAGTCGAGCAAAACTGAAAAACCTATGTCAGAAAAAACATATTCGAGTGTAGTATCGGGTGAAGCAGTTGTTATAAAGCCCAAGGTAAAACAAGATAGCACTAAAACAAAGGAAGCTATTACTAAAAAGTTGAAACCATCTGCAATGGAAGTTGGAATAACACAAATGAAAAGTGTTAAAGATGGTGGCATTTTAATTAAGTGCAAAACAAAAGAAGAAGTTGAAAAAGTGAAAATGGAAGCAGAAAAGAGTTTAGGAAGGCAGTATCAAGTGAATATACCAAATCAGAAAAGGCCATGCTTGAAAATTGTGGACATTGAGGATAAAATGGAAGAAAAAGAACTTTTAGAGTGCATAAATAAACAAAATGCTTTTCTACGTCATAGTGACATGAAAATAGATGTTGTTGTAATTAAAAAAATGGTGAAACGTTATATGGCTATTCTAGAATGTGATTTGATCACACATTCAAGAGTATTGGAAGAAGGTTCACTTAGTATTGGATGGACGCCCTCCTGCAGGGTTTTCGATTACGTCAAAATATATAGATGTTTTAAATGTGGAGGCTTTAATCACAATTCAGACAATTGTGAAAGTGAGGAGGTATGTGTAAAATGTGGGGAAAAGGGACATAACAAAAAAGACTGTAAAAATGATCTACTCAAATGTAGTAACTGTATGGATGCTAACAAAAAATTAAATCTTGACTTAAATATTAATCATTCTATGTTCGATATTAAAAATTGTCGTGTTCTGCAAAAAAAGGTCAATGCGGAAAAACAAAAAATAAAGTATGATACACAATAGCAATCACTGCAGGTTCAATGCAGCAAATATCAAATAATAATAATAATAATAATAATAATAATAAGTACCGGGAGTACCAGGGCTAACCACCCTGGTACTCCTACTGCTATGGGTTCCTTACAACCTAAGAAGTGCCCCTCACAATCGACCTCAGTCGGATGGAGGTCAGGGACAGATGGGAGGGGCCTTACCGGACGGTCCAAACGATAACGACACCGCAATTGTACATGGACGCTTTAAGTGGACGAGGGAACTAAAAGATGACTTGCTGACCTGCCGCGAGAGTAGCGAACCTGAGCGAAGGGGATACATGGCGCGATTGCATGCACTTTGGTGCGAAATGCATCCAGAGCATCGCGCCTTCTCTCAACAACACCTGAGAGATCAAGTATCCTTCTTGCGCAGGACAGGTTACGTAAGGGCACCCCGTCAGCTGGAAGAACTGCCAGCCGCAGTCCCACCGCGGCAATTACCAGCTGATGGGGAACATCCTTTAGAGTTCACCGACGTAGACTTAAGGACGAGGGTTAGCCTTAACACCAGGGCTAACCTAAAGCCACAAGACCTGGCTAGAATGGACGCGGTCATCGATGAGGAAATTCCGGAGGATGTAGACATCTGGCAAATCAACTGTGCCGTGTACAACGCCGCGAAGCAACTCGTCCCCCGTGAGAGGTCAACCAATCACGGGGTCGAGAAAGCCAAGCGGCGTGTACAAAAAATCGAGGGCAAAATACAGTCGGCCAGACAACACGCTTCTCGGATCCAGAGTGTGGTGGAATATAAGACGACTGGTAGAGTCTTTACTCCCAGAATCCGGCGCATAGCAGCCGGATTAAGACGTCAACACCATACTCTAAATCTGACAGTGATGCTTACCATCAAGCAGCACTGTCTAGATAGGATCCGAGCGCTCATGGCGATAAAGAAAACATTGAAGAGGCGGGTCAGGAGTATGGAACAAAACACTTTGTTCCGTACGAATCCTTCCCGCCTCTTTCAATAGCCACAGCGTGTTGTCGAGAATCCGCCGACTGTAGAAGATGTCGAAACCTTCTGGAAGGGAACCTACGAAACGACGCGTCCATTCAATAGCGACACTCCAGCAATAGCACACTTCGAGGCTCTGTGCCACAGACATCTTGAAGAGCCAGAAGAAGTGTGCCCGGCAATCAGTACGCAGGAAGTCCAACAAGCGCTTGTTGGTACCAAGAACTTCGCTGCCCCGGGCCCAGACGGCATTAACAACTGGTGGTGGAAGAAATTTCCTTCCACTCACCGCCGTCTGGCGCGAGTTTTCAACTTATGGTTGAACGAGGGGCAGCAGATTCCGGACTGGTTTGTCGAGGGACGTACTGTGCTTATCCCCAAAAAGGGGGATCTTTCCGACCCGAGGAATTATAGGCCGATCACTTGCCTTAACTCCTGCTACAAGATATTTACACGTATCTTGTATGCTAGGACGCTGAGGTCTGTTGATCCGGTCTTCCAGCAGATACACGAACAGCGTGGTTCCAAGAAGGGCATGGCAGGTTGCAAGGACAGCCTGCTGATAGACCGCTGTATTACACAGGATTCTGTGCAATACAAGCGGAATCTATCGATGGCCTGGATTGATTACCGCAAGGCATTTGATACAACATCACATGAGCTATTGTTGTACTTGCTCGAATGCCTTGCGGTATGAGCACCACTAGTGAGATGCATAGAACAGCTGCTGCCGCTCTGGAAGACCCGCTTCACCATAACATCAGGTACACAGCGGGTTACGACAGAGCAGGTGGCATTTAGGAGAGGAGTTTTCCAGGGTGACTCCCTGAGTCCTCTCCTCTTCTGCATCTCACTGCTGCCGTTGTCTGTTGGACTCCGCCAAACCCGCGGATATCAATGTGGGCCACCCAGCGACCGGAGGCATAAGGTCACCCATCTATTTTATATGGATGACCTTAAACTTTATGCCTCCGGAGAGCGCGAACTACAAAACGCTCTTAGGGTGGTCGAAGAATATACGCGGGCAATTGGTATGGAGTTCGGGTTGGACAAATGTGCAGTCGTCCACCTCAAGAGAGGACGATGCGGGGAATTTTCTGAAGATGCGCAGCTCGCAGACGGAAGCATCCTAAGACATCTGGATGCCGGAGAGACCTATACATATCTGGGTGTGCAACAAAGGCACATCCAGGATGTATCACAAATAAAAGATTCTCTCCGCGGCAAGTACAGACACCGCCTCCGAAAGATTTGGTCTTCCGAACTTTCGGGGAAGAACAAGGTGTCTGCAACTAATATGCTTGCCGTTCCGATTCTGCTCTACTCCTTCGGAGTAGTAAAGTGGAGGGTAGATGAGCTGCGTCAATTAGACAGAGATACCCGCAAGATGATGAATATTCACAGAAGTATTCATCCTAGATCGTCCGTTCCTCGTGTGTACCTCCCACGTCAACGGGGGGGCCGAGGACTCTTGAGCCTGGAGTGTACGCATGGCAGAGTAGTACTGAGTATGGCATGTAACATACTCAGGAGCTCAGATCCCCTCTTGCGGTTCGTAAAACATCATGAAACTGTAGGAGTGGGAGCAGGATTGTTCAAGGCAGCAAAAAGAGCCGCAGATGAACTCGGTCTCGCATTTGACATCAGGCGAGGAGGCCGGCGAGGTGCTGATGTTGAGTCAGTCACCGAACTTCAGCCAAATCGTCTGAAAGCCCGAATTAGAGCTGCCGAACAGGAAAATCTGTTTCGGCAGCATGTCGATAAACCCCAGCATGGTGTCTTCTATAAGAACATAGAAACACTGGGTTTATCGACCAGGCTGACCTTCGCCTTTCTAAGGTCAGCAGGGCTTAAGTCGGAGACCGAGGGATTCATTATGGCCTGTCAAGATGGTGTTATCAACACCTTGGTCTACCGTAGCCGCGTGTGGCGTGTGGAGGTTCCTGATATCAACTGCAGGACCTGCCATCAGGCGCCGGAATCGCTCATGCACTTACTTTCTGCATGCCCTATATATGCGATTTCGGCCTACATCCACCGACATAACGCGGCTTTACGAGTGCTATACTACCATCTAAGGCACTCGTACGGGGTAGACCAGACACCAGTGCTGCCTTACGTCCCCGGAGATATTGAGTCCGTTGTCGAGAACGAGAAATGCCGGATTTACTGGAACTACTCGTTCCCGACTGTCAGGCTAATCCAAGCCAACAAGCCTGACATAGTCCTCCTCGACCATCAACTCAAGGTGATGTATGTTATCGAGTTCTCGGCACCTGCGGAGAAAAACATCACCTTGAAGGAGGAGGAGAAACGGACCAAATATCGCGATCTCCGGTACGAGCTCCAAGTGCTGTACCCAGGCTACTCGGTCAAAATGGTCGTCCTTATTATCGGTGTACTCGGAGGGATAAAGCCTACGCTGCTCTCGGAACTGAAGATCATACCGGCCTGCCAAAAACCAGCCGAGTGGCTGGCAGGTCAAATGCAGAAGACGGTC